>NDGM011190997.1:0-15928 GCA_002564305.1 Octomys mimax
TGTACTTCGCCAAGCTTGTTCCAAGTAGGTGCTTTAGACCACTGAGCCATCTCGCCAGCCGGAGATATATATATATATATCTTACCCCTCACCTCAGAATTTGTGTGTGCGCTAAGCCTGTCAAAAATCTAGTCTTTAAGCAATTTTAAAATACACCAAACATCATTAACAACTGTGGCCACTATATTGGCATGGATTACTAAGACTTCTTCCTCCAAGAGATATTTGTTAAATCCAAATACATTCATGATTAAAAAAAAGATATGCCAGAGAACTCAGAATAAAAGACAACCTTCTGAAACTTATGCTGCAAAAAATATCTATGACAACTATCATATTCAATGTAAATCACTAAATTAAGTTCATTTAAAATGAGATAACAAGACAAGAGTATCTATCATCCTACCCTAACATTAAACTGGATAAATGTCCTGAATGTAGTTTAGAAACTTGCTATGTAAGTCAGTAAGAAAAAAAATGAAAAAATTTTAAAGAAAAAAAGTCCTTATTTGAAGGTGATGTGATTGTTTACAAAGAAAAATAAAGAAATCTCTAGAAAAAATAATGATTATTAACAAAATTTAGCAAATTTGCTCAGGAAATTTTAATGCAAAATGTGAACTGTATTTTTACTCACCAGGAAATGTTTGGAAAATATAACTTAAAAATATATGAATGTTAAAATACACATAAATCCTAAAATAAACATAAGAAAAGATACTATGCAGAGAACTATAAAAAATCATTGAAATCTTTAACAAAAGATTAAAATAAGTTCCCCGTGAAAGTGGATAGGATTAATCAATATTTCAAATTTTTCAAGTTTCTGATAACTAATCTATAGATTCAATGTCACTCCAGTTATAACCAGACTTCCAAGAAATTATTTCTAAAAATTGATTGTAATTTTTATGGAAGAATCAATGTAAATCAAGCAGAAACTACAGTATTGAAGAACAGGGCGAAGAGATTTGCTCTCCCAGAAATTAAAATATAACCAACATATTATTAAGCTAGTATTAATTAAAATTTTTGAATTGGCACAAGTCCACTTATATAAATTGAGCACAAGAAAATCTGTTACTGCATGTCACTAGGAAAAGGAAAGACTTTTAAATAATTACTCTGGGACACATGGTTTTCCCAGTGGGAGAAATATCAGAATCTTGCCTTTCATTATGCACAAAAATCACTCTCAAATGGATTAGAGACTCAAATTAAAAAGGTAAATCTAAGAAATTTCTGCAAGTAATACAGAGAAGGATATTTAATTGGATAAAAAAGAGCAAAATTTAAGGATAGCAACTCACAAGTGGGGAGAAGACAGTTTTAATGCGTATAGCTACAAATATCAGGATTAAAAAGTAAAGTCTGAATTATTTTTTAAGAATAAAGAGGTGGGAGAATCAAAGCACTGTAACAATCACCAAAGGTCAAGTTAGAGAATAAGCCATCAAAATGTCAGGGCAAAGCAAAAGAAAAATACAATGTTCTCTAGGTGAGGATCTTAGTCTACATGTCTCATAACTATATCCAATATTTCAAGAAGCCAACATCCATTTGAGAAAATTGGACATGGATCCTGAAGCAATCAACTGACCAACATGATGGAAAATAGACTTTTAAAGAAACAATTGCAAATCAAGATATTTTATTGTTTTAAAAAATCAAATTCACCCAAAATCAAGCTATGACGGTTTAAAAAAAAAAAAACCTAGTCTTTCTTCCTAATTTTTTATTCTTGACCATTTACTTTTTAGAGAGATACAACAGCTTTGCCTTTCAAAATAAGCCTTGCTGTCTTTCCTTTGCTCAATCATTGGGGAAAATTAGGCTTTAGCATTTAGGCTCTAGCATCATTAGACATAAGGCATGAAAACCAAAGGGGTTTAGTATTTTTCTGCCTCTCTGTCTTGCCCAGGCACTTTGAATTTGAGGGAAAGTGAAAAAGAAAATTAAATTGCAGAAAGTGAAATAACCAGTATTCTTTTTTTCAAACTCTGTAAAGAATAAAAGATATCAAGTGTTCTTTTGTGTTAGCAACTTAGATCCTACATAAGATACCTCCATGGTGGAAAATTTCTGATGTTTCATGAAATTACAATGCTGTTTGTGAGTAGGTTTCAAACTGAGGGAGGCAGGGATGGTTCAGCATAATAAAATCAATATATGTAATATACCATATTAACAGAACCAAGGATAAAACCCACATGATCATCTCAAATGCAGGAGAAACATTTGACAAACTCCAACACCCGTTCATTGACAAAACCCTAAAGAAAATTGGAGTAGATAGTCTTTATCTTGATTGATAAAAGCATGCATGGCAAACCAACAGCCAACATCATACTAAATGATCAAAAACTGAAGGTTCTCTCTCTAAAATTAGTAACAAGAAAAGGCTGTCTACTGTCACCACTCTTAACCAATATAGTTTTGGAAAAATTACCCAGAGCAATTAGACAAGTGAAAGAAATAAAAGGAACAAAGATAGGAAAGTAAGACATTAAATTATCATTATTTGCTGATGACATGATACTCAACATATAAGACTTGAAAACTCCACCTAAAGACCTCTAGATTTAAAAAAAAAAATTAAAAAAGAACTCTAGATTTAGTAACCGAATTCAGTAGTTTATCTGGATACAAAATTGACACTCAAAAGCCAATGGTCTTTCTGTACAAGAATAACAATCTTATTGAGAGAAAAATTAGGGAAACTACACCTTACACTTTAAAAACAAAGGAAGTAGCTATGAGTCAACCTAACAAAGAAACTTAAAGATCGCTACAATGAAAATTATAGTACTTTGAAAAAGAAAATCAAAGAGGATTTTGGAAATTGCAAAGATAACCTTTGATCTTGAGTAGGAAAAACAAATACAGTGAAAGTTACTTCCTAAAGTGTGCAGATTTAATGCAATCTAGGTCAAAATTCCAACAGTACATCTCACAATAATAGAGAAAGCAATCTTAAATATCATTTAGAAACAGAAAATTCCTAGAATGGCAAGAACAAGCCTAGTCATTGAAGGCAGGGCATCACAATCACTGACTTGAAACTGGCAAAACAAAGACCTGAGAATCAGTGGAACACATTAGAAGAGGCAGAAACAATTTCATTGGGAGAAAAGATTGCCTCTTTCATAAATGGTGGCTATAAAAACTAGCTTTAACGATTCCAACTAGATCCATATCTATCACCATGCACTAAATTAACACCAAAATGGGTCAAAGATCTAAATATTAAAACAGTAACACGAAATGCTCTGGAAAAGAGAATAGGTAGAACTATTGAAGACACAATGTAGGCAGAGTTCAAGAATAAAACTCCAGTCATATGGGGAATATTACCAAGAATCAACAACTTAGATCTCATCTTATTAAAAAGTTTTTATGAAGCAAAAGAAATTATCAACAGAGTAAAGAGATACTCCAGTGAGTGGGTAAAATGTTTAATCAATTATTTCTCAAAAGGTTAATATCTAGAACATACAAAGAACTGAAAATATCAGACCCAGCCCGAAAATATGGCATATGAGATGAATGCACACTTCTTAGAAGAGGTATAGAAAAGTGTGTATGAAAAAATGTTCAACATTATTGGCCTTTGTGGTCAGGGTTTGCGAAGAAAAGATTAAATACAGGGCACACAATTTATAGAATTATTTTTGTGATATTCACTCAAAGAGTCAAATGCAAAGGAATGTGAGAGAACTCTTCACACACTAAAGACCCAACAAATGCAGTTCAAAGCCTGGATCCTATTGCTATGTCCTCCATGACTCCAGGTAGAGCCCAAGGCAATGTCCTCCATGAGTCTAACTGGAAGCTTAGAGCATATGACACTCTCTCATGAAACTCCGCATCAAGGGTCTGCACTAGGAAGACTCAAAGGCCAGTGGTGAAAACTAAAGGGTCTGCGCCAGTGGAATGAAGGATCTGTGCCAGCAGGCTGAAGGATTGGCACCGGAGCCAGGAAACAAAGCTCAAGGTAAGAACCAGAACTCCCCAAAGAGAACTGTAGCCATTTTCAGTGACAGCAAGAACCCGAGCTCCTCCAATAATGAGAACAGCCAAGTTCCTGTCAAGAAAGACAGCATAACAAGCTTCTGCAGGAGAATCAATGGCACCCCATCTTATCTACCGGTTCTGATTTATGCTGTTGGCAACAGTCCTCAGGTGGACCATCCACACCCAGCACCGTGAAATATTAACTAACCTCCGTAGGGAGACAAATGGATTTCTGAAAGATTATTTTGAAGGCAAAATTTTCTCATTCTGGAACACTGGAAATAGGGCAGCATTTTCAAATTTACAATAGGGCACAGCTGACAAAATAAACAATCATCAGAGACAGATTTATTTGAAATGTCATTCCTTGCAGAGTCCATGACGTATACTATTATATAATATTTAGCTTTAAGATTTGTCCACTTTTCTTAATGTTTTTAGGTTCAACATATTTCTTCCTAAGTCTTCAATATAATTTTATCAAATTCTAACCCAATGAGCTGATAATTGCAAAAATTAAATGGGACAATAACTTTATCAGTCCATGTTCACTAGAGAAACAAATTTAATACAAGATGTATAAGGATTTATAAAGTAAGCTTACAATGGCCACCCATAGAATCAGTTGTGAAATAGTGCAAAAGGCTGTGTGTGCCCTAGAGATTCAAAAGATTGAGTCACAGATCAAAGGCCTGAGTCTCACTGTACAGTCTTGTCCAAGTTGTATCAGGATCCTGAAGCATCTGCAATGGAAGGCTGAAGAGTCTGCTCTGCAAACCAGGTGCTGACAGCCAAGGTGAGGCCTGGAGTTCCTCTGAAGAAACAGAAGTGAGCTTGCCTTCTTCATTTCGATTTTATTTGACTCAGGCAGCAAGCCTGTTAGTCAGTGCCACTCACACCCAGCATGGGTCTTTTGTCTTCAATAAATTATTTCAGTCACACCCAGGAAGATCTAACAAGTTATAACTATCCTAAATACAAACAGAAATGCAATAATTATCTCCCTAAAATACAAAACAAATTTTCTGTGGTTGATTCTTACTCCTAACATTTCATAAATTGAACATTATAGCACAAATTTAACAATACTTAAAAAATAATATTGTCTCTCAATGGTACATTGCACAGGAAATATAATTAGGAGAGAACTATTGCATTTACAGATCTCATTTCTATAACTGGTCATGGAGTTGTAGCTGGTATTTAGAACTAGAGTATCTTCTACCACCCACTTTTTCTTCCCATTGCCTTCAGAAGACACCACAGTGGGTCTTTGTTCTTTCCTTGGTGGCGTAGCTCATGCTTTCATATGAAGGTTTTGGGCCATGTGGCATCCTGCTCGGATCTGGATGCTATAGGTTCCTACTGACCTTAATGACAAGGCTCAATAATACTAGGAAGTGCCTTAAAGTACCTCATGTTTTCCAAGTATATACTTCTTTTCCTCCATTGTGGAGTAATAGCTAAATTCCCCCTTGATAGTCTGGGTAAATTACCCTGCCAGCCTTGTAACTCCTTTTTCAGATTGTTTTCTCAGAGGCATGAGAAGATCAAAATGGCCATGGGAGAGTCTTAGCTTCCAGTTCAGTGGTACCATTGTACTTCTTGGTATAAGCCTCTACTCTACCCTTTGGATCTAAGAATTCTAAGTCAGCAGAAGGTAATAAGATCATGGGAACAGGAGGAAAATTTCACTAGAAGTAGTAATGAGTGGTTCTATTCCTATTTCCACCCCTTGATTACTAGACCCATGAATCCTGCCTGTAAGAAACATAGTACCATACAGTGGACACTGATTCAAGGAATATTCAACTTTTGAAGAAACTTTTCCCAGCCTGGTAAGCTATTGCCACTCTGCTGGCACTGTAACTGTGTCTTCAAAAGACCATTCCACGTTTCTATTTATCCAGCCATTTGGATGGTGAGGAATATGGTAAAACTCTAGGAAATAGTGCCATTCTGGGGACTCAGTGTTGGTCTCTGCTACTGTCAAATTGAATATTAAGCAGTGCTTGTAACCATATCAGCACTGACAAATGGAAGTCCTTTTGCTGAGCCTAAGCATGACCTCCTTCGCTACCATGTTGCTACCATTGTTGTTTGTGATTCCATCAGGTAATGATGGGGAGACTAAAGAAAGTGATTAACTGCTATCTATAAAACAGGCCATCCTATCAACTTGATGGGTAAAGTCCTCTTCTGTTGGTTACCTTTTCATGAATGTTTCCATGGGACACAAATATTTTTACATCCTTGGTCATATTGAGAGGTCTATCCATATAACTCATCTTTAAGTGTCTTTGTCACCAATTCTTATGTTCTCTCCCAATTCCTGATCATCCAGCCAGACCATGTGTACAGCCCATGCACATTTGGCCATTTGTCCTTCTAGGCAAAATGCACTACTATGTGCACTACCCAATTTTCTGCCCACTGTGAAGATTTTCCTTTCCTACTGCTCTTCAGTGATGCTCTTGAAGGGGCTGTAATGTGGCAGTTGTCCACTTATAGGCAGTGCTGGCATATAAGCAGAACCACTAATAAACCAGGTATTAGTCTTCTCTTTCTCTGACAGGTGATCACATGGTGCACCCGACAAGGCTGTAAGTACATGCTGGGAAACAAAATGCACCATAGGAGCCATGGGCTTCTGGCCAACTTTTCATGTGACTGGCTTTTACCCTCTGGACCTGCTCTGGCTCAATTACACGAGGACCATTTCCATTTAATAATGAATTGTTACTGCCCACATCCAACTGTATGATTTGGTGGATCAGATAATATCTAACTCATAAGTGGCAACTCAAGTCATACGACAATCAGCTTTCCTATAGTCAAGTGTTCAGTTTCTACTAAGGCCCAGTAGTAGGCCAAGAGTTGTTTTTCAAAAAGAGAGTAGTTGTTTACTGATGAAGGCAGATGAAATCCTCGCCTGCAGTAATTCTCTAAAGGCCTCTGCTTTACCTTGCTTATGGAGCCTGCCAGCTACTCCAAATAACATCCGTGTCTTCTACTGACACAATGGATCTCCTGAATCATGTGGCCTTAGTGTCAGAGCAGGCTGGCCCTGCTGTAGACCCTGTTCTTGTTCTGAGCCCCATTCAGAACTAGCAATTTTCTGCTTTACTTGGTAAAAAGGTAGTAGCAATATACCTAAGTGAAGAATCTGTTGCCTCCGCTAGGTGTCCTGCCTCTTATGGTTGCCAGGCAACCATATGCAACAACTTATCTTTTACCTTGGAGGGATATTTCTACATGTCCCACAGTCTTAGACACTTCACTGAGGTAGAAAGACTTTGATTGGATTTATTTCCCTTTCCTTTTTATCTCACCCAGGATACAAATCTTTTGGGTAGTTCCTGAATGGACCTTCCCATGGGCCACATTCTGAACTATGATAAACCAATCAGTGGACTAACAATACTTCACATCCTTAATCCCAGTTCCACGTACCCTAGGACCAATCAGATCTGAAAAGCCCTGCCTTTGGGTGTTTGAGGCTTTGCGGGGACATCTAGATACAAGCCACAGCACAGGGGATGAAGTCAGATAAGGATATTATCAGAAAGTCCAAATCAGCAGCAAAAAGTTCATGACAGGCAAACCTGTAGAAAATGTAAGTAAAAAGTAAATTGATACTGTACATTCTCTTTTATAACCTGCTTTTTCATTTAACTTGTTTTGTAAACAGTTTGCAAATAATTATTTTTATATTTTCTCACATTTATTTTAGACAAGAAGACCTATATCCACAATTTATTTTACCAAGGAATTATGCAAATTTATGCTAAAGAATAATTTTTGAAGAAGTAGAAGTCATAGTTCTTGGGCCAGCCAGATAGCTCAGCGGACTGAAATGCCTACTTCAGCAGAGTGCAGTGGCTGGGGTCCAATCCCTGGCATGCCATGCCAGCCTCATCCCTTGGGGCATGCTGAGACAGAGATGGAGACTGGGTGTGGAGGCATGCACCTGCAATCCCAGTGTTTGGAAAGCTGAAAACAGAAGAATCATTATAAGTCCATTCTACCTAATTAGACCCTGTACATCCTATACACCCTGTTCTAAATTCATTAAAAAAGAGAGAAGTCATGGTTCTTGTATACCTATAATAAACCTATCAATAATTTTATTTTACTCAATAATCAGGAAGGAATTAGTCATATATACTCACTTAAAAGAAAATTCACGTAATGTCATACATATATATATAATTAAATAAGGAATACTGAAACAAATTTTCATATAGACACAACAAGTGCTAATGAATAGAAAATAATAAATTGCATTCTGGGGTTAGCCAATTAATTTACCTTTCTATGGGTAAGAATCATGTCCATTGTCACTAGTTTTTGACAATATTTTGAGTTGGGAAATAGCTCAAAAATGACAGATATAACCTAGTAAAGGCTGCCAAAAGCAGACACCAATAGTCTACTTCCCTCTAAGTCAAAAGGCTTTCAAAACTTTTCCTCATATTTTATAAACATTTTCCACTGTCTCTGAAAGTTGCTTTAGCCATCTAAAATTATATCAAAATAAATAGTAAACAGAAGTCATAAGCTCTTTAATGAGAGTAAAACTCAATTACTTGAATAAAGGGGTAGCAAAAGGCCCCAAGGGTTCATTTCCTCCCCTCCCATAAGTGTTCCACATAGAACACTTCTACAAAACATTTCTACAAAACATCTGGGAACTCACTCTTTCATAATAACACTTCCTAATAGATTCATAGAATTTCAATCTTAGACCCCTAAAATTTTACTTTTAACGATATCCCTTTTTTCTGTAGTGCATATTTGTACTACAAATAAATAAATAAATTTGTACTATAAATAAATAAGCATCACTCAAAGTTTTTCAATGAAAGAATATGTTCTCAATATATGATTTCCAAGAAAATAAGCTAAATTAGAATAAACATCCAGTGCAATCCCCTATTGTTAAACATAGAGACTCAGATATTTCAATTGGTAAAGCTGTGAGGAACATTTTTAAATATTTCATTTCCCTAAGGTTAAATTCCCAGAACTTAAATATCTGAATTAAATAATATGGTGGTTTTTTTAAAAATGGTGGTACATATTTTCAAGTTGCTTGCCACAATATTGCATACTTACCAACAGTATATGACACTTTCATAAATACTTAGGAATATTATATTTTATAACTTTTTAATACATGACAATTGCAAAGTTGAAATTATCTAGTTTTACTTGAGTTTTCTGGACTAAAAAATACTAACTTTTTACATTATTTATTGAGTGCTTTACCTTCTATAGTGAAATTGTTTTGCCTATGTATCCTGTTGCAGAGGAAAAGAAATACCTTCTTTCTTATCCTAGGTGCATGACCGATCCATAAATAACAGAAGACATTAATATGAGAAAAATATGCAAATCCATGCACAGTTCACGTGACACAGAAGCTTCCTATGGAAATGAAGACCCAAAGAAATGAGTAAACCTGAAAATGTTCATGCTGTTTAATAAAGACCAGGCAGCGGAAGAGTGACATAATTGAGGACAAGCGTATGATCCAGAAGTGATAAGCTAGGGAAAACCTAGCAGTCTCATGGAGACTGTATCTTAGCTCCTTTCCTTGGGTGCAAGGAGAACAGACCTCAACTGAGGGTCTTACACCAAATCACGGAGAAGTGCAGAAGACCTTTTCAAGGTTTGAAGATATGCCTCAAAGGAAAAGGATGAGGGGTTGGGAAGGTCAGAGGGAGTTTCCTGCTTCTGAGGTTGTTTCTCAAATACTAAAGTAACATATTTTAGGAGCAGAGGGTCCCGTATCCCATTACTCTCTTTCATTCTGCCATTGCTGAAGTTAATAAACTTCTGTAATATTGTCTTGTCCTTTTTTGTACAGTCTTCCATGTACAGTTATTTTAAACTTGAAATATTTGACTTCATCTAACATCTTTAGTGTATCCCCAAATTGGCTTTCAGTCATATACCTCAGGAATCTTTCAGATATCAAATTAATTAAATGCCAAAAATGCCACCAAATAATTGTCCTGGTCCCATTAGAAAGCCATTATTGTTTTTGAAAACTAAGCAAAACTTCTTTTTATTTGTACAATAGATCTAAACATACAGTGACATCCATATACACACTTGCATGCCTATTTAATTGCAACACTTAGACCGGCATCTCCTTACTTTTCCCACCCTCCCCTCTAAAACCACTTCTCCATGTTGTGATTCTGAGCCCAAATGTTTGAGATTCCACATATAAATTCCACCTTTTAGAAAGTTGAAGAGCAGTCCATTCTGAATATACGCTTCTTCACATATATCTACATCACTTGAAAACATTTAGTCTGGTTTCATAATTTGGCAACTGTGACTCTTGCTTCATTGAACATGAAAATACAGGCATCTCACTGGCCAACTGGTTTCCAATCTCCTAGATAAGTTCCCACAAATATATTATGTGACAAGTCAATTTTTCATCCGTTAGGGAACCTTCATATAATTTTCTGTCTTAGCACGAATAAATTACATTTCCATCAAAACAAAGAATACAGAGGCTTCCTTTTGTCCACATCCTGATCAGCACTTATTTTTAATCTTTAATCATTCTGATGAGGGTGAGATGTTATTACATTGTGGCTTCAATTTACATTTTCCAAATGATTGGTGAGGTTGAAAATTCATTCATACTATCTCTTGGCCATTCCTATTGACTTCTTTTGAATAATTTCTACTCAAGTTCCTCACCCATTTTTTATTTTTATTTTATTTTTTTGTGGTACCAGGGATTGAACTCAGGACCCTGCTCTTGCCAGGCAAGTGCTTATTCTACTGAGCTATCTCCCTAGTCCCCCACTTTAGTGTTTTTTGTTTGTTTACTTGTTTTGCAATGCTAGGGATTGAACTCAGGACTCTGTGTTTGTCCACTTATTCTACTGAGCTATCTCCCTGAGCCCTTTTTGTTTTTTTGTTTTTTTCTTTTTTTCCATTTTTCAGTTCATTGTTCTCTTGCAATTTAGTTGAGTGCCTTATATGTTTTACATTAAACTTTATCAAATGTGTGACTTAAGTTTTTCTCCCAACATATGTTGTTCTGTTATTCTGTTGTTTGTTTTGCTATGCAGATTTTTAATTTGGTGTAAATTCTATTTGCCTGCATGGAAAAATGGAATTTTTTTTTACCATTACCTGCATAATGGTAAAATTACCATTAAGTAATTAATGTTACCTGCATTTTGAGGGACTATCCAAAATATCATGAACATAGGCACAATATAATTCAGCCTTCATTTTTTCATACAACAATTTCACAGATTCTGTCCTTGCATTTATATCTGTCATCTGTGGGTGTTCAACAGTTTGGCTTTCTGGAGCTGCACTGAGGGAGAAGAAATGAGCTTGAGTTGTATACAAAGTGCACGATATAGTTATTGTAATGAGTAACAAAACTTTTTCCTTAAATATCTTTATTAGAATGATTTTAAAAGAAGGTCAAAATATGTAAGCCATGAGTTGAACACTTCTGTAGGGTAACTAACTTTGTATTGATTTTTGTATATAGTGTCAGATAAAATTCCAACTTCTTTGGCATAAAGTGTAGCACGTAGGGCTAGAGTGGGCAAGAGGTGGAAGAAGGAGATGATGGCGGAGTTTTCGGAAGCTGTCAGGGAGAGTACTTTGAAAAAGCATGTAGCCATGGCCTAGATCCACAGGATGACATTTAGTCATGAGGCCATTGTTGTGCTCATGGACCCATTTCTTCACTGCATGCTCCCAAACTTCATCCAAAGCCAAAACTTTTTGGAAGGTCTACACAAGGAACTCCTGAACTTGGACTTCCATGAAAAGTATAATGACTGACGTAAGTTTCAGCAGTCTGATGATTTAAAGAAGAGAAGGGAGCCTCACATCTCAGCCTTATGGAAACTTCTGTTTGAAGATTTCTGGGCCTGGCTTTCTGACATTTCTAACATTGACTTGGAACCAACCATTAACATGTCCTGTGCTAAGTGTGAATTCACTGATGACCTGCTGTGCCGTGATGATAAGCTGGAAGGGCCCCCGGTGGCCTTCATTGTGTACCTGGTTCCTCCCTGGGACAGGACCATGGGGGCACACTGGACCTGTACAGCACTGATGAACACCTTCAGGTGAAGCAGATCATCAAATATCTTGTCCTTTCATAGAATAAACTAGTTTTCTTTGAAGTGTCTCCAGTATCCTTTCACCAGTTGTCTAAAGTCTTTTCTGAAGAAAAGTTATGTTTGCCTATCAGCGGCTGGTTTCGTGGCCCTTCACTACCAGGCTTTCTACCTACTTTGAATCCCTCGAACTTTGGTACCCTCACATCCTGAAAGACCATGAAATCTTGTGTGAGTAGATAAACTGTCTGAACATGGAATATCAAGCTCAAATTCAAGAATAGTTTGAATAAATGTCTAAAATTCTCTTGAAGGAATTTCTGAAGCCTGAAAAGTTTACAGAGGTCTGTGAGGCATTGGAGAAAGGAGAGGTGGAATGGAACAGCCATAGTCCTCCTAACAAGAGGTTTTATGAGAAAGCTGAGGAGAGTCAGCTCCCTGATGTACTGAAGGACTGCATAGGGTTATTTCCCTTGGAGGTGCTGTTCTTGTTGCTTTCTTACTTCATAGGCCTGAAGCTTCACTTCTTGGGCCCTTCAGAAGATGAGATCAAAGACAAGACAGAGGGAGAAGCAGCTTGCATGACAGGTAGCACTGAAGAGGGGACTAGCCATAGCTCCTCAGAGAATAATCAGGCAGCCATTAGTAACAACAGCCAACAAAGTAATGAGCAGTGATTCAGCACCAGAGGAAGAAGTAAAAAAAAAAAAAAAAGTCAAGTGTTCCCACCTGCCAGGGGGAGCTGAAGTGTTGGAGGACTGATCATTACACTTTAATCCATGAAAACAGCCAGGCTGAATTTGCCTTGGACTTAGTTCTTTTTTGTGACTGTGAAGGCTGGGAGCCAGAAGATGGTGGCTTTACTTCCTATATTGCCAAAGGCGAAGATGAAGAGCTGCTAATAGTGAATCCAAAAAACAATTATTTGACAATGGTCTACAGAGACAGAGAGATTCTGAAGTTTGTCAAGCATATTAGCCATCAAAGCCTAAAACAAAAGAAAACTTTCTCAAACAGAACTGGTTTCTGGGGCTTCTCGTTTGTCTATTATGAATAACAGGGCTAGACAGAGCTAGACAAAAGACACCCCTCATTTGATGCTGGGGTTCTAGAAGAACAAGTCATGGAGAGCTCTGTGGCAAGCTCTCCGACAGTATTCTTCAATGCTTGTCCATTAGTCAGATTCATGATTGTCTTCAGCCTACCCCTTGAGCTTGGAGCTATGTGTTTGTTTCTTGATTTTCTTTCTCCCAGTCCTGCGATTGAAGCCAGAGCTTTGTGTACACTAGGCAGTGCTCTGGCACAGAGATACATCCCCAGCCCTTATTTTTTTCTCATTTATTTTTAATTTTTTTATTTTTTAGATGCAGAGTGAATTTTAGAAAAATATTTCTGAAATGAATACATAACATGGGATTAATAATACATTGCACATTGTAAAAGAATTATTTACAAACTTAAATGAATATAACAATAAAAGTTGTCTAAAATAAACAATGAAAAGCATTTACAGATCAGTCATATAATATCTCTGTGACAAAATCCAGAAACTTCTATTCATATAATTAGAGTTCTCAAAGTAGAAGGAGGTAGGCAATAAATATTTGTATCCATGCTGGAATCCAGGAGGACCTCCAAGGTGAAGGCACACACTGGCGTTCCTCTGAGGAAACAGAAGCATATCCGTCCTTTTCCTCATTCTCCTTTATACCATCCAGGCAATATGCTGCCTGAGGGTGGGTCTTCCATACTGCAGGACCAGGTGAGTTGAACTTCTCTTAACTAAACTTCTCAAATTCACACAATTAATCACCCATCACAGGTGTACTCAATAAGGCTCACTTTATTAGATTTAGGAGTGAATCTGACTTACAAATGCTTTCCCGCAACAGAACTTGTTCGTAAATTCTTAGACTTTTCTACTCTGGAAATTTCATGATCAGTGATTTATTCTCCTTCTTTGTTAATGCTCAGGTTTCCTACTTCTTTATTACTCAGTTTTAGTACACTGTGTATGTCTAGAAATTTTTCATTTTTGCTAGGTTGTGTAATTTTTTGGTGTATGCCTGTTAAAATCTTCTATCATTTATACTTCTATGGTGTCTACCATTATATCCCTTTCATTTCTGATTTTAGTTTTAGACTTCTCTATTTTTTCTTAGTCCAACTAAAGGGTTGTTGATTTTACTTAATTTCAAAAACTAACTTGGCTAGTTGATATTTTATACTGTTTTCTAGTCTACATTTATTTTTGCTCATCTGTATTATTTCCTTCCTTCTACTGTGAGTTTACTTTGTAATCCCCTCTTTAGTTCCTTGAAGACCAGCACTGTCTTTCTGAGACCTTCCTGCTCCTTGTTGTCAGCACATATTGTCATAAACTTCCCTTTTACAAATGTTTTTGTTGTACCTTATGTTTTGATATTTTGTGTTTCAATTTTTGTTTTAATTTGGTAGTTTTTCATTTACCCTTTCAAATCTATATAGGTTGTTCAAAAGCACACCATTCAATTTATGATTTTTCTACAATTCTTCCCATTATTGATTTCTAGTTTCATACAATTCTGATTAGACAAATACTTGATTTATAGTGGTGCCTCAGTTCAGAAACTTAGTTCTTCCTACAATTCTGGTCACAAACCAAATTGGAAAAGATTCTAAGTGGACAATTGAGTGATTAGACTCAATGTTGACCTTCCAGTGAAATGATTCATTTCTCATCCAATTTGGTTTGTGACCGGAATTATGGAAAGAATGAAGTCTGCAACTGAGTCACCCACCACTGCAGCTGGTGGCTAAAGGATGAATCTGATTTATGAATGCTCTCCCATAACAAAATTTATTTGTAAATTGGACACTTAGCATACTATTTTCATTTATTATCTCTAACACTTCTGGAACCTTCAGGTTTCTCTCCGTATAAGGCTATGTCGTCAGTAAGTGACAGTTCACTTTTCTCTGTTTGGATGGCTTTTATTTCTTTTTGTTGCCTATGTATCTGTTTGGTGGAAGAATTTACGTTTGGGAGTTGGAAGAATTAGCATTCCACAATTGTTGGTTGAAATATCATGAATGTCTTTTTAGTCCAGTGGGTTTAAGTCTAATGTTTCCCGGTTAGTTTCCTGTCTGGATAATCTGTTCATAGTTAAAGTAGGGTTAAAGATCCCTATGATTATATTGCAATCTATCTCTCCCTTTAGATTTTTTAGTACTTGTTTCATATATTTAAGCATTCTAATTTGTGGAATACATTTATATCCCTTATGTTTTTGGTAAATTGACTCATTTAATTATATTATGACCTTCTTTGCTTATTTTGAGGTTTTCTATGTAAGATCTGATGTAAATATAATTATGCTGCTCTCTTTCAATTTTTATCTTCATGAGACATCATTCTCAAGTCTTCATTTGCTGTCTATGTGTGTAATTAAAAGTTAGATGAGTTGCTTCTAGAAATCATGCGATTGGAATCTGTTGGTTACATTAAGCCACTCTTTTATCTTCAAATTGAAAAGAGAAATCCACTTATATTTAAGGTGACTTTGACCATTATTTATAATATGCCAATTTGGCCAGATTAAGAAAGCCCTGAAAAATTGGAGCGCTTTGGGTGTGTCTGGGAGCATTTTTCCTGTCATTCCCTGAGCTTCCCTGTCAAAGTAGAGTTGTGGGGTGGGCTTTTGAGTGAATTGAGCAATGATATTCTCTTGGGGAGGCAGGTGTAGCCCCTATGCTGCTGCTGCTGCTGCTGCTGCTTCTTCTTCTTCTTCTTCTTCTTCTTCTTCTTCTTCTTC
>NDGM011191001.1:0-13415 GCA_002564305.1 Octomys mimax
AGTGATCCGCCTGTTTACAGCCTCCCAAGAGCTGGGATTACAGGTGCGTACCACCATGCCCAGACTCAATCTCAGTCTCAGCAAGCCCAGGGGTGGGGCTGGCATGGTAGACCTGGGCCTCTATTTGATTGTTGGCAAGAAGTTTAAGTTATGTTTTGTTTTTAAGAAATTGATGGGGCCAGCCAGATAGCTCAGTCGACTGAAGCGCCTGCTGAGGCAGAGCGCAGCAGCCGGGGTTGGATCCCTGTTGTGCTGTGTGGGCCCTGCCCCTGGGGCGTGCTGAGGTGGCATGGCGGCAGATGCTTGTAATCCCAGCTCTTGGGAGGCTGAAAACAGGAGAATCACTAATAGTACAATCTATGTAGTGAGACCCTATAGACCCTGTTCTAAATTCAGGGAAAATAAAAGAAAGAAGATAATAAATAAGAGAAAAAAGGAAAAATAAGAAATATTAGTGAATATCTTTGCAGTTAGCGTCCTTTGGGTTTAGAAATGGCTTGCTGCTGTGGTGTGAGTCTGCAGACACAAGCTGAATTCAAAGAGTGAGGTATAACAGACCCCATAACAGTGTGTGGGGTGTCACTGAGCACACAAAGCCCGGCAGACGTTCAAGGAAGTTCCATGGCTTTGGGCCACTTGTTTATTTACATTAGATCTGGTACAGTAGTTATCCCAACAGAGCTCCTTAAACTGTCGTTGCCAGCAAAATGAGACTCTAATCTTCAGGATAGCTTTGGAAAGGAAGGAACCGCTTAAGAGACCGACCTCTCACATATGAGCCTCCATATTTTTTCACTATAGAAAGCTCCAGCGCCAGTGTAATCTTTATTAATTGTTACATAACACTTTATATAGTTTAATAAAATCAAATCATGTTTCACCATGGACTAAAAATATTTCAAAGTTAATTATCAACAAAGTCAATATTCTGTAGCCTAGTATGTAATATATTTTTGTTACTGCTTCACCTATCTGTCCAGTGTAAAAAGTTCTCATTTCTTCAGACACTACACATGGCAAATATTTTCCTATATAAATTTACATCCTCATAGTCATTCTGAATAGCTACCCCTTTTCCCACAATTCTTTCTTGCATATTTTGTCTAATTTTAGGGACAACTCAAGTATCAGGTCCTCTGAATTTCCTTGTTAATGAAAGCAATTAAAGCAAAATTAAGGGCCAGCCAAATAGCTCGGTGGATTAAAGCACCTGCAAGCAGGTGCAGGGGTCAGGAGCTCTATCCCTGGGCCTGTCCTGCCAATCCTGCCCCCTGGGTTGCGCTGAGACCGCGATTGAGACTGGATGTGGTGGTGCATGCCTGTAATCCCAGCACTCAGGAGGCTATGAAAAGGTGGATCACAATGAGTCCGATCTAGTAGTGAGACCCTGAACATCCTTTAGACCCTGCTTAAAATACAAAATAAATACATACATGCATACATACATACATACAGCAAAATTAATCTCTGCTTTATTGTAGCTTCATTTTACAAAGCATCTTGGTTTTAAAATAATAGCAAGTCATACATGCTATTTTAGAGGGGAGAAACTTCCTAGAAATTTTTTTTCTTTTGCTGGGACCAAATAACTGACACAAAATTAAGGAAGGAAAAGTTTATTTAGCTCACGGTTCATGTAGGTTTTAGCTGGTACTTGGATGGCTCTAAGACAGGGCGGCACACGGCAGAGGGCGGCAGTTCATGGTGGCAGACAACAGCAAAGCAGAAAAAGCAGAGAAGAGGCAGCAGCAGCGGTGCAGCCAGCACGCTCCGCCCCCTCCCTTATGGTGCATCCAGGCTGTGCACCCAGGCAGTGGGTGTGGCACTCACTCCCATAATCCCAGCAGCACTCACACCCGCAATCCCAGCATTGGATCATGAATTGATCATAAACTCTAGAAGCTGCCCCCATGACTGCGTGAGGTTTTGCGGGGACAACCAGACACAAACCTTAGCTCCTTCCCTTTGGTTCTTCCTTCCATAATACCCTCACTCTGGGAGCTAGAGCTCTAACACAAGGATGCTACTGTTGGTGAACTATTTTTACATTAAGTGTAACTTCAGGTATTAATGAAGGCAGTGTATATTTCAAATAATGGTAAATTAATATTGCTTCTGACATTGGGAATGAATTTTCAGGAATAATGTTTTCTTCTCCATTTTGTTCACCCTAGTATTAGTGGTGCTAAGTTCCTTTGAAAAGACTTAGGGGAAAATTAAAAAGCGCACTTGCTGAAGAGTTTGTGGTCTCTGCACAGGAGGACCAGCATCCTGATGACGTGATGTCATGGGCGTGAATGGCCTTGTCTTGCTACATGAATTGCGTGAATGGAGCCGAGTCTTCATTGTGGAGACTCAAGTCTATGTATTCAGTAAAATTTTAGTAAGAACACTGATCTATTGCTGAATAGTGAGGATCTTGCCAGGGGAAACATCCAGATTCATACTTTATTCTTTGTGTTTATTTAGTAAATTAACCTCCTCATCTCTGGCAGCTACACATTGCTGCTTGGTCTCTTTCACTATGGAAACACTTCAGGGCCACCAGCGAGTCCATCTCAATAGTGTCCCACCCACCATCATGTCATACTTGGACTACGCTATGAAACATTGCAAGCAGTAATGAAAACACTATGCTACACTGACAGCTACTTGTAGTTTTAATAGAAAGACTGCTATCCTCAGAGTTTGTGAGGTGACTGTGCGCAGGGAGACAGTAGAAAAACCATAAATCTGCTCCAACATTCTCATCTGACTCCTTCCTATGAGTTATGATAAGTTCTGGCATTTCAACCTCCTTGAGTACAGATTACTGATGAATATAGATGTTCTCTGGTTTACAGTGATTTGATGTGATTTTGTTCTTTAAAACAGTTCAAAGCTTATATGTCCTCAGAAAATCATGCACTTCAAGTCTGTGTTATGCTTTTTCCCCAGGCTTTCATTGACGGCATGAAATTTTCTTGAGATCCCAGGCGGCAGGAGGGAACCACAGCTCCATTCAGGCACAAGAACAGGACGGAGACCACCTCTCTTGTGTTATCAAGAAACGTATGATATAGGAAATGCATTGCACCGTGGAGTATTTATACAGGCTTGTCAAGATACACCCCATGGAAAGTTGAGGCACATGAACACATATTTCAAATGACCAGTCAAGTGAAGTCTTAGGTTTCTTTCGTGGTATATAAGCAAATGCGTTAGAGAAGGATCCTCGATAGGTATACCCAGTGTGTTATCTTCTGTCATATTTTGTCTAGTTCTGTTAGAATCTAGTGCCTCACATAATCCTCACTTTTTACTCATATTAATTAGCTTTGCTTAAGTTAGATGTTGTGAAAATCCCTCTGGAGCTCGATGAACCCTGGGTCTAATTAGTGAGGGCAGAAGAGGGGGGAAGGGTGCACTAGAAAGTAAATCTTCTACCTGGCAGGGGAAGGAACCCACGTAGTTTATTCCTGGATTTGAGAGCCGGGGGAGACCGGCCTCTTCAGGCTGAGAAAGGGAAGCTATTTCTGCTGTCTGAAGAGGCTTAGAGGAACTCGGCATCATCGTAAGCTTCTCAGCTTAACCCACACCCACTCAGAGCGCATTAGAAGCTGATATTCTTGCAATGATCAAATCTAACAATTTTATTAAAGCCTTGTGCTTTATCTCTGTTTTTAATTATGTTTTCTTGTTTATTTGATAGATTTTAAGTGTACTTAGAGCATATTTTTCATCTCTATGGTTTTTTCATCAAAAGTAGGAACAACTATTTATTTATTTTATTTTATTTATTTTCAGCACAGTGCCTTGCTGTATAGCTCAGACTCATACTGATCCTCCTGCCTCAGCCTCCCCAAGCCCAGTTTCAGTGGCCGGATCACTGTGCAGCCAGCACTGCATGAGATGCTGGGGATTGAACCTGGATCTTTGTGCTTGCCAGGTAGGTGCTTGGCCCGCTGAGCTAACTCGCCAGCCCAGTAGGAACAACTATTATAGGAAAGTCACTAGGTGCTCACGGGAGCTGTGCTTTGGAGGACACTGCAGCCAGAGAAAACATAGTTGGCGATCCGATTACCTGAGACAGCCCTTGCACACTTCTCATTACGAGCACGTGCTGCCCTGTTACCACATAACTCACTGACAGGGTCAGGTCAGTTGCCTGGACACAGCAAGGAGAACTCAGGTAATCCACTTCCGGTGTCAGCTCTTGTGTAATCGGCTTGAAGTGTGAACTTATTTCAGTGTGGACTGAAAGCACAACGGTTCCCTGAGCAGGAGGCTTCATGCATTTTGCAGAGAGCTGAAACTATGACAGCAGCAGTGACACGAAGAGATTGTAAATGCTGGATGCAGCTAGCTGCCACTGCAGGAGCAGGTGGGCGAGGAAGACCTCCTTGTTTAATGTTAGAGTAAAGATCTGTTAGAGCCCAAAGATGCTTTTAAGGAAGTAATAGTAAGAAAATCTTTAACTGATACTCATTGCCTTGAAGTATATAGTTATACTTTCTTTTTTTTTGATATTTAAAAAAATTAATACCTGTTTGCAGTATATGAAGGGAAGTGGGTACATATGTGACACAGCTGGTTCCTTTTTTAAACTTTTCCCCTATTTTTAAGCAAGAACTTTGGAATACTTTCAGTAAGTATTCCAACACAGCAATAACAGCACTTATTCAAGACATAAGAACATGAATAATGGAAGAGAGGAACAGTGGAGCTATAGAGAAACCCACCTATCTAAGGAGACACAATGAGCTCACTTCTGGGAGTATCAGAAAGAGGAAGCAAATGTTCTTTGAATCGCCTGCTGATGCTGATGGGAGGGGTGCTAGGTATACTGAGGAAAATGGCAAACAAGGACAGAGAAGGCCCTTTTCTCCCCTCCTGCCATCTAAGTACATGAAATATTTCTTGGTAGAATGAAAGCGGAAGCCAGCCAGGTAATGTTCGTTCAAAAACTTCAGCCCGAACACCAGAAGACAGTGCAGAAGGTGTATTAGGATGGAAAGGAACACAGTTACAGATTTCATCCCCACCTACCTGAGAAGCAATATCCATTTTAATCTGTCTTTGCAGCCGTAGAAATCACTGTGAATAAAACATGACTCATTAGTTGTTCAGCAAATGTGTCTTGACTGATTGAACAAAGATTGCTAAGGCACCTTGGATTAATTCTCGAGCACTACGGGTCCCAAAGCACTTATGTTAAGGTAAGTGCTGCTGTTGTTCCCGTGACTTTGATTATGTCAGTTTCTTTCTAAGGTTCTAAATTACTAGTGTGCTCAAAGGAATACAACATAGATGCTACAGCGCACATGATGCCTAGAAAAACTTGAATTTGAAATTCACCTCTTTTAACTTTTTAAACTTTCCCTCTAAGAAATGAATTTCAAAATTGGGCTTCATAAATTTATTTCTAGTACTTGAAGGGTTCACTTGTCTGCTGTACATCAAATAGTTCTCCCAATAGATTTGAGAAACACTGTTCAAAGAAACATTCTTGGCAGTCTGTTGGTCATTTCTCTAATTCTAGCCAAGCAGTTAACATTATATTGACCTATGACAAAAGCTTTCAATAAGTGGATCACAGAAATTATACCCTGGGTGCCTCCACCAGCCAAAAGCTCATTTTATACAAAAGAATATTAAAGACGCACATAAATTATTATCAAGGGGGACATTTCAAAGTGTAAGTAAGTTTTGTATGGATAAATGTGTTAACACGCACATCCACGCACAGAGATGTGGACAAGGAGAGAAATGCCAGAAAATGTCTTACATTTGTCTCTACATTCTTTCAATAAATCTTGAAAAATTTAATGTTTTCATCCAGTGTATGATTTTGTCAACATCATGCCTATTTCATTACTGTAGCTTTGCAATATTCTCTATATAGAGGAACCAGATTTCCAATTATACTGCCCTAAAATTTTAAAATTATTGGTAACTTTCAATGATTGCCAAGTGAAGATTTATTTCATCATTTCATTTTATATTGTCATTTGTCTCTAGGTCCAAATTAAAAATAACAAGTATGCATTTATAAAACAATAACTTGGCACTAAGATCTCCTCTGGCTAATACACAAACCCACACAACTGATACTGGAAAGGGGAAAAAACACAGGCACATAATTTGGAAGGCAACTCAGCCAACCAGCTGTGAGCATTTCTGTTTGCTTTCTTGTTTGTGGTTCAAGGAACTGAGCTCAGGGCATTTCCGCTGATTCATGTCTTCAGCTCTTCAGCCCTTCTTCTCACTAAATTGTTAAATCTTTCAGACTCAGCCCCCTAGAGTATTGGGAGGTCCCACCAGGCTTGGCTATTTTTGGAAGATCCATGAACCTTACTGTTGGTATCAACATACTATGTGTATTTATTACAAATCAAAATAGTGTATTAAGCACAAGAAGATACACAATATATCTATTACAATGAACAATATCTAACACTTGAGAAAGTTGAATTCTGATAAATATATGGAACATCAGTATTTCACATTGCAAATAGGTCTACATACTTTGGGAGACAGTTTGGCAGTTTCTTACATATTGCAAAATACACTTGGTATCCAAGAATCAAAGTCACTGGTGTGTTTTTGTTTCTTTCTCTCCCACAATGACTTGAAATTATAAGGCTACCCTAGACATTGCCCACAGATTTCATTTAAAATTTATACCTGATTGCTGAAATCAGAGGCAAACAAGATGGTCCCCAGAATTTAAATGGATAAACAAAGTGTAACCCATAAAAAGGAATACATCATTCAACAATAAAAAGAAATGAGCTATCACACTATGAAAAGAAATAAAAATTGTAAATACCAACTGGTAAGTGATGGAAGCCATTAAGAAAAGCATGTGTGCAATTTCAACTATGATATTCTGAAAAAGCCTAACTATTGGCATAGTGAAAAGAGGACTGTTCTCAAGGTCTCAGGGTAGGACGGGAGATAGGGAAGCGTGCTGGGAGGGGAAAGAGACATTGGCCACATCATCATGGCAGATATTTGTCATTATGCATTCTCATCAAAACTCAGAGCATATAACACAAGGAATAACACCTAGTGGGAGGTACCGAGTTTAGTTAATTATGTTTTGAAAGTCTGAGTAAGGTTTTGAAAAGCGAACCGTGCCAGTAATGTCTCTGTAAGTACTCCAAGTAAACCACACTAACCTAACATGTTAATTGAGAGAAAACTGCCATGGAGGGTGGGGAAAGGCTTGAAAATGACAAGACGAAAGAAAATTCTATTCTTTCCTTTCATTTCTTGTAAACTTAAAATTGTTCTAAAATAGCGAATTCATAAGAAATAAGAAATAGAGAGCTTTTTATGTGGAAAAAGAGAGTATATCATTCAAACATGATGGTTCATCCTCTCTGCCAAGCATGTTGGATACTTTACTCCTTCCACCCATGAGTAACAGGTAAACAAAACCCTCAGTCCACGTTATCCATTTCATGATTAATTTGTATTCTTAGTCTCAGGAATCCTGTGGAAAAATCCCCTCATATGGAGCACAGAGTGACTAGAGCTTAGTAGTCATCTAGGCTCAAGGACTAGATTATATAATTAAAGAAAGAGTTCAAAAGGACAGCAGGCAGTGGGACAGAGGCCTCAGCTGGGCCCATCTAAGGTTGGACATGAAAAGTATAATATGCAATCAAGAGAAATAATTAGCATGAAATAACTTGCTATGTGTATCAGTGTTAGAGGAGGCATTGAATATGAGGGTATCTTTTCATGGAAGTTATAGGACACAAACTGTGTCACATGATACAAGTCACTAATGTTCATATACTCAAAGTGGCATATAGTTAAATATAACCACGACAATCTCCTTAATTCAGTTTTAATTTGCTTAGTTGTTTGTTCAATTTATACTGATAACCATGCTAGTCAAACTAGTGGAACAAGTATACCCCTATATACACATACATCCTTACCAACCACACATGAGTTTAATAAAGACAAGCCCAAGGGTAATTTTATAAAGAACACAATTTAGTTAATTATTAACAGTAAAATTGACAATTATAAGTAAATATATAATTTATAATTATCAATGCTATATATCAATTTTCATTAAAACTCATAAAATAGCTACCAATTTCCATAGCCCCTATATTTCAATGCTGCTTTCTTTCCATTCCATGTGAGTAGTAGAAATGTTCCACTTCAGTGGCATTCATTTTACCGTTAGGCAGAAAGCGTGAAAATATTTCCTGCATTGTTTTCATTTTCTCTCGGTTCTGGACAAGTTTCTTGGTTCTGCCAAATTTCATATATGGTTGCTACAATTTGTCTTATTTTCAGTGTTAGACTTTTTCTTCATCAACTATGTCAGGCTACTACAACATAAAAGACAGTTTCTTTACAGAAGAATTTAATATTCAAATATTTTTATAAGTTTACATAAAATATGTAGTATCATATTACTCATGAATAAACATTAACAGAAGCTACTTGTGTGAGTGGAATGCCATAGAATATAATCCACTGTTCTTCAGTTAGATCTGAGCTGTTTTCCACATAGTTGTGAATCTCACACTACTTGCATTCAAAATTCACTCCTTTCAAGCTATGTAAATTTTCACACAAAGAATGCAACTCCCAGTTCCTCATGGTCAAAACACTAGTTAGGAAGATTCCTTACAATTTCTTTCTTCCTGCCTTATTTAAATACCAGCTTCGACCTTGGTAAGTCAAAGAGCATTTTGAAAAATGATTGCAAATGTATGAGTCTTTGCTCTCAGTCCCTCCCTTTCTCTGTCTTCCCAAAAGAAACCTCTCTCACTGGTGGATGTCACTTCTCTGTGGATGGTGACAGGCAGCATTATTTGATGGAAAGCCTAGACCCTTTGAATAGCTCTTGTGTACATCTGTTCCTCCAGCTCCACTCCTCCCTCTTCAAGTCCTTTAGTAAAGGAGCATCTTTGGCTGCTGTAGAGATAGGAAAAGCATGTGTCCATGTGTTAAGAATGTCAGCAGTGCAGTTCAAAATTACTGTCTTGGGGGACCACCTGTCCTGGACCCCTCACCTGTGCCCCTTTTGGACAGGAGCTTTCCTTCCCTCAATAAACATATTCTGCTCACAAAAAAGTTACTGTCTTCAGAAGTAACGTTTAGTAAAGACTTTTCCACCATTAGCTTTTATATCACCTTTCTATACAATTATAAATAAACTGTGGAGTAGAATTTTAAATGCAACACTTCTGTGTATATATGTAGTAAAACTCTCCAATTATTTTTCTTTTTCATGCCTGTTTTTGTTAAAAACAGATATTTCTCTCTTTTAGCTCCCTGCTGTTCATCTCTTCTTAATGCAAATTTCAGAGAACCTACGGAGTCAACCACACTCAGTGGGCTAGAGCAAGCATTTGATAAACAACGTAACAGAATTTCTTCCCATCAGTTTCCTCTTTTGTGACTTGCAATGCCATTTGAGGATAATATAATTTTTAAATTTGTCTGGAATAAAGAGGATATTTTAACATCCTGAGCCATTATTTGATAAATTAAACATTCAAAAATAAGAATAAACTCAAAGTAACACGTTTAAAAAGCATAGGATATATTTGCTTTCTGCAAAAGTAAAGTCTCACTGATGGTAGATTTGTGTGGGGGGGAAGGGACTGATGGGCGCTCTCTGAAGAGGCACTCCAGCTTGAAGCAGGGAGGACACTTAAAGAAGGCGGCGTAACCTCTCCGTGGCTCACTGAGAATAGCACAGGAAGAAGGAGCCCCCTAACGGTGCAGACATCTACAAGAGCAGAAGAGGCTGCTCGTTCTGATTCTATTTTCAGGACGGCTACAAGGAATACTCAGCAATGACATCCGTAGGGTGGAAATGAATGAAAAGTTGAAAGAAGTCAAACGCACTGCTCTCAAAAACCTAAGGAGTAGTGTGAATTGCGAGGGCGCATCCTTTAAGGACGCAGGAAGAGTGGAGACTCAGACTGACCCTCGCGCCAACCTCCCCTGGGACAGCTGTCCTGCTCTGTCACATCTGCTGCAAAGCACTCATCAGGAATGCAGCAGACATGGTAACTACGTAGCTACAAAGTGTGAAATGTTATTTGAAAAAGAAAGTCCTTTTTAATCCAACCATTGAACGTTACTATGAAGGGAAACAGAGAATTAAATATCTTGTAAGAGAAATTCCAGTACCTATAAGAAAGAAAGAAGGTGAAAGTAATACTGAGAGTGAGCTAAGTTGAAGGTGTGTCATGAGAGGCTAAAAAATGGTTCCTAAAGCCTTTTGCAAGAAAGGATGTACTTTTCATTAAAATATAAGATTGGATGTACACATATACTCATACCAAAATGTAGTGGGTTGTCAAAGTCGCAAAGAAATTGAAAATGAATTTTCTTTACTGTATATTTCAATACAAAACATGCGCGATACAAAACTTGCTGCATCAAGATAGGTTTTAGATAATATTAGATAATCATATTGTAAGTGGTGATTTTAAATACTTTTACGGCTTCAAAACTAACTTGTCTAAGTTACACTAAATTATCTCCTTTAATGAAAGATCAGGTTATCTGCACAAAAATGATATTGTTAAAGATTTAACTGGGAACATGTTATACAAAACATATAATTTATGTGCCTAATAATAAAGCAAGGTTATAATAAACTTTCACAAATACATAAATACTGTGTATGGATTTGTTATAATGTTGCCACTACATTCATGAAAGTATAAACTGTAACGCCTTCCTCAGCTGACAGTTTGGGATTTGTTACCTATAAACCACATCCAGAAAAGTATCTACATGTAAAGCTTTATTCAGATAACTCAATTGGAAGAAAAAAATCAGTATTTCCCAATGTATATCTATTTTCCTTTTTATGTTTTTTAAAATTTCTCTTAATCATAAAATTGTCCTCTTTATGCATGATCACTACCAATATAAATAATAATAGAAATATTTAGGAAATGGTAATTTTTCTATTATTAGAAAATATTTCAATATACTCTCACAATGAGGTGGCAGTATAGAGGTTATGAATAACTTTTTCGCATATTGAAGTTTACATAAAAATAAAGGTGAAATAAACACAGCAGTAAAGCAGTAGAGCATATAGAGTAAATTCCGCATATATTGGCTCTCCCAAGATCATTCACATTTTCTTTTTTATACTTTAAATAAAATTTCTGGAAAATGACTTTTTAAACTTATCAGATTACAGTATGTTCTTCAATTAAAGGGCTGGCTCAGAGAACTTCACTCAAAAGAACATTCAAAATAGTTCATGGAATAAAATGCCTCTTTATTGATCCCCTAAAAATTGACATCAAAAGTGCCAAAAGTCATTTTCCTTCCATCATAAGTGCGGCAGAAATCCTCTGAGTCGTGATAAGCCTTCCTTAATCATTGCTACTCGGGACCCGTAACCCGAGGCCGGCAGACTACATCAGTGCTACACTGCCTGAGCCTGCTTGCCCTGCTCTATTCCATCGCTTTCCTAAGAAATAAGAATTTTAAAAGCCCTGCTCCCAGGAGAGAATTTAATATGTGAAAGTTCCTCTAAATTCATTGACACGCTACCTGAACATGTCATCAGTGACCCTTAAACGTTAATTACTAGGACAGCACAGTAGCGATGGACTCTAGAATAGAACAGCTAAACGTCATCAGAGCCATATGTCACTGTCTTGCTCAGTACTTTGCTAGGAGCAAGTGCTAGCCATCAATAGTTACAACGAGGGAGCAGTCTAATGTCACATCATATAGGATGCATGACGTTTATTTTGAAGTTAAAATAGCAATCAAAAGGCGGACTTAAAAAAAGACTGAAAAGTGCAGAGATTTTATGCCTGCATGAAATGTCCTAGTTGGCAGTTAATGCAGTAATTACACTTACTTGGTATACTAATATTTCCCAAAGTTGTTTAACTCATAAAAATATCTATGAACATATATAAGGTGTAACACCAAAAGACCTGTTTGTACAATGAATTTGGCTTTTTCTTTCTTTAGATAGAGTATCTGGCACATGAACTTATCATATAATGATTTGAAAAACATACCTGGGGGAAAGCAAGCATATTTATATAAATGTGCATTCTTACATTCTTAAGTCTGCATTTGTGTGTATCAAATTGACTTTAATGCATGACTGCAAACTCTGCTTTCAAAACATGCAAAGCTATTATGCATTTTCCTAGGAATGACTAGAATGAAACACAGACATAAAAATTTGATTTCCTTACCTGAAGCACGAAACAGTTTCTGTTTAGTGCTGGAATGAGGAGGGGCTGGAAGGGGCTTGATTTTTTGCTTTCTTTACATAATCCACTTTAATGATGCAGAAGTGGGATGAGCTTTTCCAAGGTGAAGCTGTTATTTCTTGCTGGGTCTCAGAGCTGACATCTTTTTGTAAAAGAAAAGGCACCTCAGTAAGTTGCTGGCTGAGGCAGCTGCAAGCAGGATTGTCAGCGGCAGCAGTCACATAGTGATGCTGGGGAGCGCGCTGCCTCCTCCCCACCTTGCCTCTCTCCCTCTCCCTCTCTCTCCTTTTTCACCCCAGTGCTCTATCAGCTCCGAGTCTTAGCTCTTGCTGCTGCTGTATAATCAATCTAGCCTGTCTGAAGCTAATAGTCCTCTATTTAACCAGCCAATCAATAGCAAGGATTCCACTGCTAGTCCCAGGAGTCTTTTCCAAGAGTGGTACAAACAATAAGAGTTTTGCCAGCAGTTTAGCGAAGTATTTTTCATTATTTTGTCTCTCTTAGCAATAGGTTTTGAGAGAACAGGGGCTAAAAGCAAGCTTAGTGTTATTGCAGATATTTGCATTTTAAAAATTTACCCTTTCTTATCCAGCTGAAGTTGGCTTATACATAATCACCTTTTATCCACATTTCTTTAAGAAATATTGCAGCGTAGCAGTGTGCTATGCATGAAAAAACCTTTCATACTCAAATGTACCTAAAAAATTTCATGAGCAAAACTGCATACACAGAAATTTTTCTTTCTTTTTTTTTTTACTGGAAACTGTACCCCCAGAAACATGTGTGGTTCAGCTCAATTAAAGAACACCCAATTATGTTATGTACTGTTAAAAGTTGTTCATTGTTTTTCTAGAAAACATGTGATCCATGTTTTTGCTTTTCATAAGGAATGAAGGGAGATGTTCTCAGATATGATTGAACTAGTGAGTCAGACTTCAGTTTCTAGAACTTTTTTTCAATTTTTATGCATAAACATACAAAGCAGTGCCCTGAAATGTATAAAATAGAGCATTTCACACCTGATTCAGTCCTCAAGGTTAAGATTTTCTTCTTAAAGTGATATGTTGATTGTTCAAATGCCGTGACCAGTCATAAGAAGCATGAAGCAAACCATGAAAACCAAGGAGGTTTTTACTCCCCAATTGAATCAGGTAGGACAAAAACAAAGAAAGAGAGAGAGAGAGA
>NDGM011191003.1:0-18954 GCA_002564305.1 Octomys mimax
TTCACCATTTTCCCATTCCAGTTTCTTTTTTCTTTAGAAGTTTTTCCCATTTTACAATGCCTATTGTACATTTTATGGCTTATTTACTATTTCAGCTTCTTATACTAGGATGACAATATGGTGTTGACGCATGTTCATCTGGCTTAGTTCACTTATGAGTATAGTCTTGAGTTGCATCCATTTATCTATAAAAGTCTCCAGTTTATCCTTCTTTATGGCTGAGTTGTCCTCCACTGTACAAAAATACTGTATCATATATATATATATATATATATATTCCTCAGTTGAAGGGCATTTGGATTATTTCCAAGATTTAACTATTACAAGTTGTGCTGCTATAAACATGGGTGCACATAGATCACTGTGGTACAATATTTAAAGATTCTGGGAAGATGCCCAGAAGGAAAATATCCAGGTCAAATAGGACCTCCAATTATAGTGAACTGTTTAAGTAAACCACTTTTATTCATTTTTCTTCTGGTAGGATATTTTGCATTATCTTATTTAAAGCTCTCACAACTGGAACAAAATGACTGAAATTTATACCCTAATGAATTTTCTTTCAATAGGTCAAAGCTTAATACTGATAATAAGGGAAGGCTTAACATTTATTCAGTAATAAGGATTTCTCAATGTAGTCTGTTGCCATTTGGTTTGGACATTCTTTTTTAAATTGAGGAAGACCATTTTGTGTATTATAGGATGATTCTTAGGATTCTCCTCTATCCATTAGGTACAAGTGCCACTCACTGTATGACACTCTCTTCTGATGTTGCCAAATATCTCATATGGACACAATCATGCCCATTCACAACTACTGCAGAGGCATTAACTGCTTCTGGTTGTGTTTTTGTTATTTAGCATGCCCAGCCTAGCTTTTTCAAAGCCAAAAGCCTTATCATGATTTGTCCCTAGTCAGTGTTCTGTGATCCATGAAAACATCTGATTTCTTCACCTGCTAAGGTAGCAGTAGCAAGTATCCAGTGAACATTCATTTAATAAATAAATACATGTTGAGTACTCATCATGTTCTATGTTCTACATACTAGATACACTGGGGAAATTTACATAAGAAAATGATTCAGAAATACCTGCTATCATGAAGCATTCACAATGGTGGAACAAAAAAGCAAGATAACAAAGGCAGAGTCAAGATGCAGAACCTACAGTATCATGTGGCATACACAGGAAAAGCCCTAGAAGGAACAGGAAGTAGTGTGGCTGCCCTGGGAACCCATGGGTAGCAACCATGTGTTGGTTTTGCTGTGAGGACCCATCTAAGAAAAGACCTAGAGGAAGTGAGGGCGAGAGCCTCAAGACATCTGAGGAACAGCTTTCTAGGTGGGCAGAACAGCAAATGCAGAGACACTGCAGTGAATACAAACAGAACTGATGAAAGAATAAATTCAGCTTCCCAGAATTTATTGGCTGGAAGACTAAAGTCAAAATGGATCAAAGATCTAAACATTAGAACAGAAACATTAAATCTCCTGGAAGAGAAAGTAGGTTGGAATCTTAAAGATATAGGGTAGGCAAACATTTCATGAACAAAAAATCAAACTGCATGGGAAATACTAGAAAGAAGTAACAACTGGGACCTCCTCTTATTTTGAAGTTTCTACATGTCAAAGGAAATTACCAACAGAGTGAAAAGGCAACCCATAAATGTGGAAAAAATATTAACTAATAATCACTCAGGCAAAGGTCTTCCATCTAGAATTTATAAAGAACTAAAAAAAAACAAAGAAACAAACAAAAAAAACAAAAACAAAACAAAACAAAACAAAAACACTAGGGCCTCCAAATTTAAAGACCCAGTCCACAAATGGACATCTGAGATGAATACACACTTCTCCAAGGAAAAAATACAAGACGCAAATAAATACATGAAAAAATGCTCCACATCACTGGCCATTTGAGACATGCAAATTAAAATAACACTGAGGTACTATCTCACCTCAGAAAGAAAGGCTATCATAAAGAAATCAACCAACAACAAATGTTGGAGAGGCTGTGGGGACTCTCGTAGGAATGTGACTCATGCAACCATTATGGAAATTAGTGTGGAAATGCCTTAAAATACTAGGACTGGAAATTCTATTTAATCCAGCTATTTACCTACTGGGAATTTTCCCAAAAGAACTGAAAACATCATATCATCATAATATATGTGTGCCCATGTTTAAAACAGCCAAATCTTGGAAAGAACAAAAATGCCCACCTCCTGAAGAATGGAAGAAAAAGATGTGGTGTTTTTATACAATGGAGTATTACTCAGCTATAAAGAAAAACAAACTCAAAGCCTTCATATCTAAGTGGATGCAACTTGAGGCTATACTCATAAGTGAAATAAACCAGAGCCACATGTGTAAATATTATATTGTCTTCCTAAGGACTCAAAAAAAGAAATTAAAATTGAAAGGTATACCAGACACAGTTAAACGGAAAGAAACAAAACTTAAGGATTAAACAATGAAGAGAGAGAAAGGAACAAAATTAGGAAGTAAGGTAGGGGCAAAGCTATACATGTGTACATACAAGATGGATAAGGCAATTGTCCTAAGAATTCCCATCAGGTTTTTTAAAATAACAGTTAATGGGTAGAAATCTCACCATGACTAACTCTCTATGCTAATATCTATGAACTAAGCCACTACATTGAGCACAGCAATGTGTAAAACTAAAACCATGATTGAAATACCTGTCATTTTGGTCTTCTAAATGTGTACCATTTCGAATGTCATATCAATTAATACTATACTCTCTTTAAAGTAATCTTTAAAAAACATAGAAGAAAATGAGAATAAAAAATTTAAGATATCTTGAAAGCATGTGGTAATATTCAATCATATGTCCCATCTTGCATAACTATATCTGTTAATCTGAGCAACAGATTTAATGATAAAAATAGATACTATATCGGTCACTGTTAATCAGTTATTCTTGTTTTGAAAATCTGTAACATATGTATTGTTATATGTTACCCTGTTTCTGTCTTTCCTTTTGCTTTTCTTGTGCTTGTTTTTTATTCTTCAAAATAAAAGAAATTACAAAAAAATAGATTGTTTTGTTTCAAAAAAAAAAAAAAAAAGGATTTATTGGCTTGGGGGTGTGTAGGAAAAGTAGGAAATACTCCCACAGAGTTGGGACAAGTATGAGGACGATCTGTCTTCACCTTGTATACCACTGTAAAGGGTAAATGACAGTAGGAAAGGTCAGATGAAAAATACTAGGGAAAATGTCTTTCTCTTTTCAGTGTGACTGAAGGTCCTGGTCACAGTGGCTCAAGGGTCCCAGGACCAATGTCTCGCTACTCAGTGTCCCCCTCAAGGTCCGCCCTCCTGACCACTCTCTTCCCTGCCTTTGATCAAAAATGAACAGACCAAGTCTAAGGAGTCAATTTATTAAAATTTTGCCAGGAAGCTGACTGGTGAATTGACGTCAACACACACACATGAATATTAATTATTTAGTGGAGCTTCACTCAGAAACACGTGCATCTTGGAGAAAGGCTTCTTGAAGAATGGAGCTTTGAGTTAACTACAGAATTCACAAAGTAAGTCACTTCAACTGGAAAATCTGAAGTAACTTCAATAGGCCAGGGGCTTAGCTACATAGGCACTGTGGGTCTTCTCAAGGCTTGAACATTCCACGTGTGGTTGTGCACGTCTATACACCCAGCACTTGGGAGGCTGAGGCAGAAGGATCATTGCAAGTTTGAGACCAGCTTGGGCTACAAAGTGAGATCAAGGCCAGCCTGAGCTGCATAGTGAGACCCTGTTTCAAACAAGACATATAAAGACAAAAAAAAAGTCTTGAACTTTTGATCTGGTGCCATAGACAGTCATCTTTCATTGTCAGTTGACCTAATACATACTAGAACCTGAGAACGTGCCACTGTGTGTCCTTAGGCCTGGGGAGGCAATGACAAGAAAGCTCAGCCTCAGATCTCACCAATCTGTTTCCTCAGAGAGTGAAATAAATTAAAAATGAAGTTTATAATATAAAATAATAGCAGCTATTGCAAAGTATTATGAAGATAATTAAAATTCAGGATTACTAGACTGGCTGCCTACAGCTTCTAATGGCTGGTTCAGGAAAACATGTCTGAAGAAGTGAGACTTAGACTGAGATCCAAATAGCAAGAAGGAGCGTGATAAAGAGATTTTGAGAAAATAAAGAAATAAATAGGCCAAGGAAAGCAGTAATTTTACATATGAAAGAAGGCCAGGGCCTCAGAATGCATAAATCATGTCCTCAGGAAAGTGAGCAGAGGCAAGTCAGACCTTGTAGGAATCAGGAATTTAATTTTCATTGTTCTGTAATGAGGAATCTAAAGTAGATTTTAAGCAGGTACATGAGATGCTCTAATTTGTATTCTTAAAAAGTTAGGGATAGGCGTTGCAGTAGTCTATGTGAGAGTAAAGAGATAGAGAAGACTTAAAGGAAAGAGGTGTTGAAACAAACATCCAGATGAAAGTTAAGTATTGAAGTATTGGATACTAAAGATAAATAAAGTTTTGAAGGTAAATAAAAATAAGCAGACAGAGAATGATTAAGGGAGCTAGAACCAATGATGTTTTCTGATGGGTGAGATGTGCAAGATGAACAGAGATGAACAGTGGATGGCCATACAAATTTGAAATAAGGCCACTGAGTGATCTGAGATACAATGTAGTGCACTGTGGAAGCCTAGAAATGGGAAAAAGTGTATATAGGGGTAAAAGCAATGGTTTATTCTGGAAATGTTAAATTTTAGATTCATGCACAAATAGTTTAGTAGAAATATTCAGTTGGAATTAGATACTCAGGTCTGGATTCCTTGAGGGATGTATTGCTGGGGGTGTGCACTGAAAGCTGAAAGTCATTATTGGTCTGTAGTATCGTGGGAATGGGAGGGTCATCCAGAAGAAGCACAGCTGGAGATGCAGAGAGGGCCCCACACGTACCTGCTCTGCATCAAGAAGTTGGGTGGAGGAAGATGATCCCTCAAGAGACAGAGATAAGAAAAATAGAGATAGAGATACAGAGATACAGAGATAGATAGACAGACAGACAGACACACAGACAGACAGACAGACAGACAGACAGACAGATAGATAAATAGATAGATGACAGAGAGAGATATACAGACAGAGACAGAGAGAGAGACAGAGACAGAAACAGACAGATTTAAGTACTAAGAGTGATTATAAGCAAGAAAATAGGGCAGCCACTTACAGTGATAACCGTGAACAGTCAAGGGAAATGAAAATGGAGAGGCAACCTTGGACACAACCATATGAGAGCTACTCATCTCTCAAAAGCATGGTGAGCCCTTCTTGGTCTTAGAGACACACAATGAACATTTTCCAAAAAATTAAAAACTCACATATTAACTCAAGACTGATCATAGTCATGCATTTTTCCTCAGTTGAAAATAATTTATATACCTATTTTGAATATTCATATATCTATTTCTCCAGACACTGCAGAAACACTGGTGATCTAGCAATATGAGATTACACGATTCTCACTGTTCTAGAGCTTACATTCTAGTAAATAATGACAAAGTGACAAATATATAACTTATTCTGAGATACTAATAAATTCTCTATTTAAAACAAAGCAGGAAGAACTAGGGAGATAGCTCAGTAGAATAAGTGCTTGCCTGGTAAGCACAGGTCCTGAGTTCAATCCTCAGTACCACCAATAAACAAATAAATGAATAAATAAATAAATAAAAATAAAACAAAGCAGGATATCAAGTTACAGAATTCCCAAAGAGAAACAGCTGACCTACACAAATCTCTACAGACAGGAATGCGAAGGAAGAGGATGAGGCAGAGGTGTAAACAGCATGAAAATGCATTTCAGGCAGAATGAAGTCTAAGAAATCTGAGGCTAGAGTAAATTTTTTATACTAGCAAAGCTGCCAGGGACTCAGCATTGATGGGATGCAGGAATAAGTGGAGCAGTGCTAGCAGGGGAAGAAAGACACCACGGAGTGGACAAGTGACTCAGCTCCTGGGAAGATTTTAGTTTTTCTTACTGCAAATTGGACATTGTTGGAGAGGTTTGAGCTTGGGAGTCCTGTGTATGCAACCTTGTCTCTGCTTCAGAATTACAGTACTAATGTTGTGGAGATAATGGGCGAACATAAATGTCCAAGCAGAGAAATCAATTAGAAATGTTTGGTGGTGGCCAAGTCGGAGACAAATAGTGGCATGAAATAGGGCGACAGAAGTGAGCAAAGAGATAAATGGCTGGGCTGGGACTCCCGCAATGGGCCTTTCCCATTTCCAATCTGTGTGCCACTGTATTATTTCACACTGCCTCTTAAGCCCAGTGATCCATCACAATTTGCAGTAATTCAACAGTCGGTTCTGGAGTTGGTTCTCACAGGCCGAGTGTGACTGTGTGTCTAGAAGCCTCCCCAAAGCCCCATGCAGTCCCAAGTGGGCTTTTTCAGAGATGGCTGGGTCTAGAGTGTGTGGTGCTGGGATTGACTCAGTGCAATGGGAGGACCTAAAGCACTGGGTCTAACAGTGGCGTTGTTACCCGATATAACTGGCCTGGATAAGAAACAAGGAGTAGAAGGAGCTGTGGCTGTCCCTTGTTGCTCTTTTATGTACAACCATACATAAAATTGACAAATGTGGCATTTGTTTATGGATTTTACAAACACTTCTATCTGGAAAATAACAACAAATACAGTGAATTAAAATACAAATAGAAAAATCTTGTGGACAGGTAAACATTTATGAGACATTTTATTTGATGTTTGCTATTTATAGAAGTCTTCCATTCTAACAACAAATTATTTTGTTGCTATTAAAAGGTTATATTTTTATATCAAAAACTTAAAACAACATGACTCCATTAAAATGAAAATAAGCTATTTCACATTAAATGATTCTACCATTATATAAATTTCTTTTCTTTGGATCTAACTTAACCACACATGCATTTAAAAACTGAGCTATTGGGCAGATGCTTTTGCCAGTTTTTGTCCTTGAGTTCAGATCTTGAATGTGCCCAGTGATCATGGTTTTAAATGTGGCCCCCCGGGGCTGCAATAGAGGGAGAGGAAAGAATCCTTAAGAGGTGAGGCCTGGGAGACTCATGTCTCATGAAGATTATGAGACGCTGACTGACTTTTTTCCTTCTCTTTCTCTTTTGCTTCATGGCTTATGATGTGAGAGGCTTTCCTCCACCACACATTTGCACCATGATGTGTTATTTGACCACAAAACCCAATGCAACAGGAACAACCAGCTTTCACAACTCCCAGCCACAATAAACTTTGTCTCTCATTATCTCAGTACAGCAAGTGTTTCTTCAACAGAAGCCTCATTTCCAGAAGGCTAAAGGCTCATCACCCCCTAGTGGCCTGAGAAGACACTGACTTTTCAACTCTCAGAGAATGTAAAGGCGATAGTAACAGCTCTTTGACAATGGAAATATGGAGAATGACCCCTCTCCTCACTTAGAATGACCCTACACTCCCCAAGGATGAAATCATTTGGATTTAGAACTGGTCCAAGAAAGGTGTAAGTCATTGGGACTGCTGTTCCCCCTCAGTCTCATCCTGCAATCTTGTGTCCCCTACAAGGGGGTCCTAATGTTTCTTTGAAGCCTCTTTTTAAAAATTGTTACTGGTACAATTAAAGTACGCATAATGATAACATTCATCATAGAGAACCCATGCCTGTATATGGGATATCTTATATTTAGTCTTTTTTCATCTATTCCCCTTCCTCTGTTTAGCCCAACTTCCCCTTCTTATTTACAAAGCTTTGTTTCCATTTTATCCTTCTTTCTTCAGCTTTTTTCCTTTCCTTCCCTCCTTTCCCCTCCATAGTTACTTTCCTTCTTCAAAGTTATTTCCTATTTCACCATATCTGTTTTATACTTTTCTCAATATTTATATTTTTGATTTTACATACCTGAGGGACAATGCAATATTTAAGAATGTGACTGATTTTTTTCACTTAAGAAAATGATTTCAAAGGTGCATCCACTTATCTAGAAATGTCTGAAGTTAATCCTTATTTGCGGCACAGCAGTACTCCACTGTATGAAAATCATACCTCTTTGTCTATTCATTGGTTGATGAGTATTTGGGGATTTTATCCAAATATTTAGCTATTACAAACTGAGCTGCTACAAAAATGGATATTCATATATTCCTGTGGCATGATGCTTTTTATTCCTTCAGGAGGGTACCAAGAGGGGGAGTAGCTGGGTCAAATGGGACATCTAGTCCTAGTTTTATAAAGAATTTCCACACTGATTACTACAGTGGTTGCAGCAATCTAAATCCCAACCACAGTGGAGAAGGGTTCCTTTTCCCCAAAACCCTGCCACATTTGTTATTGGTTGATTTCTCAATACTATCTATGCTTTTCTGGAGTGATAAGGAGTCCCAGAATTGTTTGAATTTGCATCTCTTGAATGGTCAGTGATATTTAACACTTTTTTTCATATACTTACTTTCCATTTGTACTTCATTTTTTTATGCATTTAGTACAGGGTCTACAAGGTCTCACTACATAGATCAGACTCACAGTGGTTCTCCTGTTTTCAGCCTCTCAAGTCCTGGGATTACAGGCACACACCACCACGCGCAGTCTCATTCACCATCTCAACACATGTTACTTTTTCATTTGAGAAGTGTGTATTCATTTCAGAGGTCAATTGAGCCTTTAAGTTGAAAGGATTGATTATTTTTAGTTCTCTATGTGTTTTAGATGTTAGTCCTTTGTATAAGGGACAAATGACTAATTTTTTTCCCAATTGATAGATGGTCTTTTTGCTCTTTTGGTGATTTATTTTGCTACACAATAGCTTATTGTGTAGATCTTATTGTTTGATTATTTGTAATATCTCCTGTGAAGTTAGGATTTGGTCCTGAACTCTTCACCTAAATCTATGTCTTAAAGAATTCTACGTATTCTACCTTGTAGAATACTTATGATTTCTCTTTCAGTATTTACATCTATGATCAATTTCAATTTTAGTTAGTGCATGGTGAGAGATATGGGTCTAGTTTTCATCTTCAGCATGTAGATAAACAGTTTTTCAAGCACCATTTATTAAGAGATTCCCCTTCTTCCAATGAACATATTTGGCCCCTTTGGAAAATATAAGGTAGAGAGAGTGTGTTTGGAGTTGTTGCTGCATCTTCTAATCTGTTCCTTTGGTCAATGGGTCTGCTTTTCCCCTACTACTGTGCTGTTTTTATCACAGTAGCTCTGTAGTATAATTTCAAGTCAGGGATTGTGATGTTACATGCCTTGCCTTTGTTGCCCAGAGTTACTTTTGTAATTCTAGATCTCTTCTGCTTCCAAATAAATTTTAGGAATGTTTTCTCTGTTTCTGCGAGGTATGTTACAAATATTTTGTTTGGAATTACATCAAATCTGTATAACAACTTTTGCAGTATGGTTATTTTACTTTGTTTATTCTTCCTACGCAAGAGCAAGGGATATATTTCTATTTCCAGATATCCTCTTGGAGCTCCTTTTCCAAAATACTTCAATCTCAACAGACATAGAAAAAGCATTTGAAAAAGTCCAATACCTATTCATGATAAAAAAAAATGCTACAGAAATTTGAATAGAGGATCTTTATCTCAATCTGATAAAGGCCATCTATGACAAACTAACAGCCTGTATCATATAAATTAGTCAAAAGCTGAAAGATCTTACTGTAAAATCTGTATTGAGATAAGGATGTCTACAATCACTAGTCCTGTTCAGTATAGTTCTGGAAACATTAGCCAGAACAATTAGACTAGAGAAAGAAATAAAGATAAGAAATGAATAAGTTAAATTATCATTATTTATAGATGACATGATACTCTACATAAAAAATCCCAAAACTACACCAAAAGACTTCTAAATTTAATAACTAAATTCAAATAGCTAGATTCACCAGTCACATAGCTGTATACAAAATCAACTTTCAAACATCAATGGTATTATTGTACAAAAATAATAAATTCACTGAGAGAAAAATTAGGGAAATGATGCCTTTCTTTATAGTATTAAAAAAATGAGGTCCAGGGAGATAGCTCAGTAGAATAAGCACTTGCCTGGTAAATGCAAGGTCCTGAGTTCAATCCTCAGTACCATAAATAAAGAAATAAATAAATAAGTAAGTATCAATTTAAGAAAGGAAGTAAAAGACCATTACATTGAAAACCACAATTGTCTGGAAAATGGAGCCTCTTCATAGAAACACTTGGCAGTTCTTCGTGGCAGCTATGGTTCCTTTGGCAAGTGATTTCCCAGCAGCTGTTTCTGTGCACTGAGGTGTTTCTTAGTTTCTTTCTCTGCTACAAAAACAGTAAAGTGTCTCACCAACTGCCCCATTCAGAACTACGAGGGGTCCGGCCCTGACTTTCTGAAGTCCTGCATGAAGGTTTAGAGAAGTTTGTCCCACATGTGGGAGGGAAGCAGCCAGCTTTGTGAGGCTCTCATCACACCACACCTTCAGCTCTGTTTAGAGGTCACGGGAGTCTAGCACTTCACTGGGGCAAAACTGTCTGCTCCTTGCAGGAGACTTTCCTCTGTAGCCCTTCTTCGTGTGCTAGCAACATTCGAGCTCAAACGTGTCCCAGGTGACCAAATCACAACTGTTTTGACGACCTCATCATAGGATCAAAAGATCCTACAGCTTTGTCAATGTCCACGAACTCCAAGACAGTGATAGAAAATATGTTCCAAAAGTGTCTGAGAATCATGACCAGCTGGAGAAATGAATTTCAAACCACTGACAGTTCCACTGATTTTCTAGCTTTTGAGCTTAATAGTGAACAGATAAGAGAATGAAATAGAAGGGCTTAGATGAGGGGCGCTTCTGTTCCTCACTCTAGGAAGAGAATGGAAACATTCCGGCACCAACAGTAAGGTTCTGAGCCACTCAGCACCACAGGCAGAAGCTGAAATTGTAGAGAATGACTTTAATTTGTTACAAATGCGAAAGAACCATCTGAGCTGCCGATTCTTCTGTGATAAGCTCTACTTTATTATCTCACCGAGTCTGAGAGTGCTCTTTCATGATATTTTGGAATTTGTAGTAATATAGATCAGAGTGTGAATTCTGCCTCTGCTTCCTTTTAGCAGGCAGGTACATTAACTTCTGAGTATCTCTGTTCTATCTTCTATGGCTAGAAAAATGCATGACACATGAAAAATAAACAAGGAGCCATTTGCCAAGTCCTCAGCTTTCATCTTGACACACGGTGGTTAGGCAATAAATAGCAGTGATTATTATATATTCCTGTTCATTCATAAAGAGAAAAAGGGAGGGTATAAAGGGACCTCTGCAGATGGCTCATAAAGCTGTGGGATGGATCAAAGAACAAGCATCAAGGACTTTCTCCATTTAGTCTGGAGCGGGGCTTGTTAAGAGACCAGCAGCGGACAAGAGAGAGGCACTGGGCCTGAATGGTCCTTGCAGAGAATCCTGAGGAAATAAGAGGCTGCTTAAGTTCTTTGACTGCTGGAAGACCTTGGTCAAAACGACAGGCTGCTGCTGTCTCTGCCATCCTAGGAAGCACAAGCCCAGCTGAAGCCTCTTTTGCTGGCTTTTGGCTCAGGACAAAATGGAGGAAGAATGCCCACCTGCAGTGAGGAGGCAGCGCCAAGGAGAGGGAATCTGGCTCCGAGTGCGACCCTCTGCCTCTCCACCAGCTCCACTGGCTTCTTTCCTCCACCACCCTTTTGCCTGATCTCCCTCCTGAACCATTCAGACCATGAAGGGCAAATTATATTTACAAATGGGTCAAATATACTGTATCCAAACTGACAAAGTAGGTAGAACTTGAAGACTTTGTATAATTGTAATTAGTATTTAATTACAAAACCCTTCATACTTTGGCTGATTGTTTTATTTATTTATTTTAATTGATGTATTTGGTGGAGGGTCTCACTAAGCAGGTCATACTCCTAGTGATCCTTCTGTTTTCAGCCTCCCCAGTGCTGGGATTACAGGTGTGCACCACCACACCTGGACTCAGTCACTGGCTCAGCTTGCAGGGCTGGTGTGGCATGCTCTACTGGGGATGGAACCCTGGTCCCTGTGCTTGCCTAAGCAGGTGCTTCATCCACTGAGCCATCTCGCTGGCTCTTGGCTGCTTTAAATGCAAAGGTGTTAGGTGAGACATGAATGGGATTTGGGTGGGGTAGGTAATTTTCATATTCTCATATATGTGCATATCTTAGAACTTTGAAAGTTTAGAATGAGAAAGGACTAGTCAGAAGATCAACACTTGTCAACACAGTAGCCAGTAGTCTCATGTAGCTCTTGAACAACTGAGAAATCCAGAGGTAAGTCTAGACTGAGTATGATTTAAGTGTAAGGTATGACTATTGAAGACTTAGTATAAAATTAGGAAAATATTGGTTTTTCACATTGCAGGGAAAATGATGGTACTTTGTATACATGATGCTAATGAAATATAGTATTGAATTTATTTAATCTCTTTTTACATCTTCAAGACTGCTACAAGAACACTTATAATTACAGATGTAGCTCACTTTCTTTGTAATTTTTTTACATAATCAAGTCATCTACAAATAGATATTTCTTTCTATCCAACCTTGATGTTTTCCATTTATCTTGTCTCAGTATTATTTATTTAAGAATTTATCTATGTATTTATCTATTGAATTTAAAAATAGTTTAGTCACAATTAATGTATTATCTAATGTATTGCTCCCCATTTAATGGTAAACAAGGATTTGTTAGTTTTCCATGACCAAGATTAGCTTGAAGTTCCAAATGCAGGGTTTCCAGGGATTTTTCTACTTCCTCAGCCTCTGAGAAGAGTCAGAAGTGGAGCGGTCCATCACCACCTGCCTCCATTGTGATCTTCTGCTTTCTGTAAGTAACTTTGATTTTTTTCTTCACTGTACAGAAAAACAGTGACCAAAATACTGCAGAACAGGAAGCAATAAACCAATATTCAGTGAAACTATGCATTATTCCTTTTTTTTTCTCTTTGGCTGGCTCAGCCCACCCTGAAAGTGGTGCTGGTGTGGCATGTGGTGCCGGTGAGTGAACCACTATCCCCTGCACCTGCCTAAACTTGCCTAATCAGGAGCTTTAGACTGCTGAGCTATCTCGCTGGCCCCATATGCAATATTCTTTTAATAAGTCCCTTTTTTGTAAAGACAGATCAGAAAAATGGCCCCTGGGTAAAGGGTTTATATTTCTGACAAAACTACAGAGGGTCTGGGATGGAAGATTTATGTTCTATACTAAGCAGAGAACAAACATAAGTACTCAGCTGGTGAATTTTTTATGACAACACGGACCTTAACATTTGGTCTGTTGGCAGAATCCCAGTGATGATGGACAACTACATAAACATCCATAAATTTCTCCTTTCCATGAGTTTAAGAATTTCACTCTTGACAGTGTCTGAATCTATATGTGTATATCTGTGTGCATGAATCACATGCTAAAATGTTCACAAATATTGAGCCACAATTATTTGATGTTGGTTTTGTATATTTTCTTCTGAAACTTCAATAACATATTTATATTGTATCATTTGATAAACATCCATTATGGAGCCTTTTTAAAAAATCTTGGTCTGGGGGCACCATTGCTGGAAATTCTCATTTGGAAAGTGTGGTAGAGCTTTCCAATTCAGGTACCACATGTCTCACTAGCACCCTGGGACACTCGTGAGAGTTGCTTAGAGTTGCTATCTCCAATATATGGATATACTTGTATAAAGATTGTTACTGTTTTGTGATAAACTGCAAACCCCACAAGCAGCCTTAATGTGTATTAGTGGGCAACCAGTTTGATGAAGCACACAAATAATGGTAATTTCATGAACTGTGATTGACTTTGTTATTTAGAAAAAGTTAGACTGGGCTGAGGACTAAACACCTGCTTAAGCAAGTGCAGGGACCTGAGTTTGATCACTTGCACCACTTGTTACATCACCCCTACTCCTAGGCATGCTGAGCAAGTGGCAAAGACTTCATGTGGTGGCACACACCTGCAATCCCAGGGTTGGGGTGGCTGAAAACAGGAGGATCATTATGAGCGTGAGCTGCAGAGTGAGACCCTCTACCAAATATATTTTAAAAAAGAAAAGATGAAGTTGACATGCACAGTTAAAAGAGAACATCTCATGATTATCATAAGCATCAGAAGAATTTCTGCATTTTAAATTGCATTTAATTGTATAGATTTTTTTATTGTTTTTTTGGTTTTTGGTGGTATCGGGGATTGAACTCAGGATACTATGTAACTATAGATTTTTTAAAGGACACACATGGCACAATATCTTCTTCAGTATTCTCTCTGTGATGAGGGAATGAAAATTAGAAACAGACAAAATTTTTATTTCTACTTTTTGACACCTGATATTATTTGACATTTCACATGATTAATTTTTTATAATGAGAAAAATCACAGTCCAGAAACTTAGTTATGGTGCTGGTAAGAGAAAGATGAGGTTTGAATCTAAAATTTGCCAGTGGAAGCAAAGGAAGTAAGGAAGACAGTTTTGATGGGCAGCACATGGACAAAGGAATAAAGACATCAAATATTATGACATGTCATTAAAAAGAATGTTCAGATATGAGCATGGCACATAGACTGGAAATGACATTTTGAAGCGCTCTTCCTGAAAAACGGAAATCAGTTTGAGCTCCATGTTCAAAATTAGTTCTGTCGTTTTATCATAAAAGTCAAGGTGCATATAAAGTGGAGGAAAACAGGTTACTTCAGAGAAAAATAAACAAATTTGTAGATAGCCTTCAAGTCTCACAGTCAGATTAGTTCTTGAAATGTCTAATTCATGCAAGTCATGGGCCTCATGGCTGCTGTTTAAAGTCAGCAGATGCATCAATACATTCTGCCTGTCGCGTCATCACCATTTACAAACAAGGACCTTGGGAAGCAAAGAGGAAAGCAGTTTTCCTATATATTCAGTTGCGGTTTGTAAAATACTCGGAGTCTCTTGCTTCTGGGTGCAATGAGTGGCCTTTCAGATAATCCGCATTAGAGCCATGGAGGACCACTTAGCTTGCCTCTTAGTGTGTGGTTCCTTCAGTGAGTGGGAGTCAACGTTCATGGGACAAAATCTATAAGGTTGTTTTTCACAGAAAAAAGAGGTGATCCATTACAGATGGATAAGTGAAAAATAAACTAAGATTAAACAAGTAGTACAAAGTGAGGCAAAATACAGAAAGGGAAGAGGAAAAGGAGACTGAGACAGGGGAGATGCAGGGGAGTGAAGAGAGAGACTGACAGCAAACCCCTGATGTGTACCTAAATTGCTGCTCTAAAAGTAGGCATGGAGCCTAATCCTGCAGTCATGAGCATTTCCAACAAAGCTAGTGAGTGGATGCAGAGACAGGGAAGAAATCTTTTAAAAAACAGGTGCCGTGCACATAAATGTAATGTCTCCTTCATTTTATATGTGCTCCTACCTCTCACGAAATTTTCTCACAATGATATTGGAAAGGACAGTGGTTTGTTTCTTTTTAAATGCTGATTTCTATGTAAGCACCAGAACAAGAAATTGAAAATGTAGCACAGTGAAAAATCAATCTATCTTAAACAGGACAGCCTAGTTTATAGTTATGTCTCAGTTATTCTTCTCTCGTTGCTGGGACAAATACCTGACACCCAAAAAAGAAGAAAAGGTTTATTTAGCTCACAGTTACTGGAGGCTGCAATCCATATTCAGCTGGGTCCAAGGTAGAGCAGCACAAAGCAGAGGGCAACTTTTCTTGGCCAAAGTGAAGAGCAAGAGGTAGGTGCAAAGGAAACAGCTCAAGCAGCTAGCTTCTCTTCCCACCTTACATTGGAATGCAAATTACCTGCCCCAGGGCAGGTGCAGCATCCACAACCACAATAATCAACCACAAACTCCAGGAACCGCCCCATGACTGCAGGAGCCTTTGGGGGGACAACTACACACAACTATACACAAAACGTAACAAGTTACAATCTGGATGGGACAGTAATTATCCTTAGAGGAATGAAGCCTATGTGAGAAAAAAAATCCTGGAAGTTATAAGATGTTTCTGAGTGGCTTGAATTTTGATACTTTAGACTCCTGAGTCCAATAAAGTTTCTCTACAAACATATCTTTTTACTGATCTTTATTTTGCTTTATATCTGTTTTTATGGTGCATATATTTCTGTGGTTGTATTTGCCAAAGGAATCCTGTGAGGCCATTATATTACCAAGTGGAACATAAATATGTACTAGGCTCAACCTAAGGAGAAATGCCACACAATATTCCTCATCTAATTTCTTTCCTTTATCCACTTTTCTTTCAAAAAAATATGTATCACTGAGGTATGATACTTGATTATGGCACATTAGTTTTCTTTGTAATAACAAAATTGGAAAATACTAATGGTGATGGTAGGAAAAAATGAGTTAGGGTTCAGAGAAGTTCTAAATGGGATGACATTTCAGTAAAGACCATGCAGTACTGCAGACGTAGCCGTGGTTTTACTCCACAGGAACTAGGTATGACTTGAGAAATCTTTGGGTGTGACAATAAGTTGAAAAGCTATGTAGCGTGCCATTTACGGCACTCATAAATATGTGATGCCAACAATATGAAAAATGGGGTAGAATTATACATGGACATATAAATATCCACGTGCATATTTTTCTGTCTATACGAACAATACATGGTTATCATACGAGCTCACAGAGAAAAATACAATAAAAAGTAAATAAAAGAAATATCTGTACTCAAGTTCCTTCTAAATCAATAATCACTCATGTAAATTCCTTAAACTTCTGTCCACAAAGACTCTTCTCAAGAAATATATTTTATCCTATAATTGATTGAATTTTAACCTTACATTTCTCAATAGTGGCAACTAAACTTTTTCAAGTAAATTAGAGTTGCCAGATTTAGCAATATATTTCTGTAATACAGAACACACAGAGGCATTTGGTTATACATGGAACATACAAAAATTATTCATTGTTCATCTGAAATTCAAATGCAACTGTACTTCCTGCACTTTAACTGATAATTTTATTTAAAATACATAATGATGTACTAGCAAATGTAATAAAATATCTTCATTAGATTAGGTTACATTGATAGATCATGTTTGGTAACTATTCTCTCTATGTTAAGAATATATATTTCCATTTTTTATTCTGATAAGTATGCTGCACATACATGCTTCCCAAGAGAAATGCTTAGAAATGAAATTATTAGACCTAAAGGCAGGAACAAATTTTTCAATCCATATTATTAATTGCCAAATTATACTGCTTTCATCTTTCCTTGGCCAAAGTGTAATTACTTTTTATACTCTTAGCCAATTTCAAAGGTAAGCAATAGCACACTTATTTTGTAATAAATACGATGTATTTGATGTAATAATTTTGCAGAAAAGTGTGCTGGTTCATCCTCTGCATTTCTTAAGACAATAAGCTTCTATTTAGCTACTCAAACTTATCACTTCTCAGTATAATACCATCTATAACTTTGAATGTAATTGATTGTCATTTGGTATTCAAGGACTTTTCCTATTTCATTTAGCTTTTCCCTCCGTCTCTTCTTGATTTCTACCAATTTCCACCTACGAGTCAGAATTGGACTTGTATTATTTGATCATTCTTATGCACTGCTTGTCTCACTGACCTGTCATTATCAGCACCTTCGGGACCTGCCGCATTTCTGGCATTTGGTTCATCTGGCAGCCCAGCTCACCTCCTGCCACTCACTGACCTGGTTTCAGTCTCAGGTACTCATGTGCACTGCTCATGTGCTGGATTTGCCTACCCAGGAATGGTAATCTCTCCACTGGAGTGACCTCTCCCGCAGGGCCTGCCCAGGTCTCTGCCTTCCTGTGGTTCCACACTCACCCTTTTTACAGAAAGCTGACCACATTACTCCACCATCTTTGTTTGTTGCTGTTGTTTAAATTTTATGTATTTGGAACAGGTTCTCACTATGTAGCTCAGACTCATAGTGATCCTCCTGTTTCAACCTCCCCATCGCTGGGATTACAGGTGTGCACAATGCACCCGGCCTTGCTGGATCCTTCACCCATCTTGCCCAGTCTTTATTCCATAACCTGACTTCCTCCAATACAAGCTGGCCAAGGTCAGAGACTGAATCTTAGTCACTTGGTTCCATGGTTTAGTAAAATATCTGGAACATGGTCAGTGAACAATTTTCAGTATTGACGATAAATTCAACAGGCAGAGTGCTTAAAATTGTAGAACACTGTGCTTAGATCCTTGTGTCTGTTTTAACTAAGTTTATGTTTTACACAGTTCCAACAAATGAAGTGGGATCATCTTCACTCACTTCGAAGGTGATGACATGAGTCTTAGAGAGGCTCAACAATGGAAGCAGTTATACATTTACAGAATCTGAGCGAAGAGCCAGAAGCAGGCTAAGATTTGACATTTTCATTGAACTAACATCTCACTATGTAAGTATGTATGTAAGTAGTTTGTATGTGAATAAGCATGTATATAAGTACATGACTAATTTCATCACGTAAGTAGTGTAGGTAGAGAAAAAAGTTTGGGTCCTGCCACAAAAGAGCTTTCAGAGCCACACAGGAAAGAGACATGCAGTTAGGAGTGCAATTGGTGGCCCCCAAAATACACTCCACACTTTTGTAAAAACGTGAAGAACATTCACCCAAAGATTTGAATTCTGTTACTCCGGATTTATTCAAAATCTGCATACCGAGGCCATGGACATAGCTCAGCAGTCTAAGCGCCTGCCTGGCAAGTGCAAGCACTGGGTTCAATCCCGGTACCACATTCTTTGCAGACCCTGCCTTCAAGCTGCAGAGTGAGACCCCTGTACCAAAATCTGCATTCTGAGAGCAAGTGATCACTAGCAAAAGCCATTTTTATTATATATCTCATCTGTGATACACATGACATATGTTTACATGATATATATATATATATATATATATATATATATATAT
>NDGM011191005.1:0-26981 GCA_002564305.1 Octomys mimax
GTCTCTCTCTGTCTCTCTCTCTCCTTCTCTCCTTTTCTTTTCTTTTTTGAGACAGAGTTAGTTCATTATGCTCTTGAACTGACTGTGTAGCCCAGACATTGCCTCGAACTTGAAGTGATCCTCCTGCCTCAGCTGGGACTATAGCACCATGCCCAGCTCACAATTTTTAAAACTTCTCCACATACCTTAAATGTGCTCAAGACGTGTGCCTTCTGCTCTATAATGTATCCATATCTGTTTTCTATTTCGTAAGTAGTAGCTGTCCCCAGTATGTTTCAGTAAAACTGGCCCTGTAGGAAGAGTAGCTTCCCAAGCCATGGTGCCCCTGCCCTGTGCTCTCCAGCCGCGGACCCAGATTGGGCTGAGGGTTTACAGGGCCATTGCTTCTATCTGGTGTAGTTTTTTAAACCATGCTGAGTATATAAGTATAATTTTGAGTGTAGATATTATTTCTTCAGAATGTTAGACATTTTGGGTTTTGGCCACCTAAAACGTATGATATCTTTTAGGATGTTCTAGGTTAGAAAGTAGTCAGAGCCTGAGTTCTCTTCTTCCATGTCCCCAGATCTGATGATTTGAAATTTAAAGTAAAGACTAACAGACTCAAACTACCACAATAAAATATAGGCTAGGGAGCTTACATCACAGAAATTCATTTTCTCACATAACAGAGGCTAGAAATCCACGGTCTGGGTGCGGGCATGACTGATTGCTGATGAGGCCTCAGGGAGCCAGCTGCCCACTCATTGTGCTCACCTGGAGGAGGAGGAAAGGCATATCCGCTGCAGTGTCTCCTCCCTCTTCTGACAGCACCCGTCCTCCTCTGGGCTCTCATGGCCCTCTCACCCCAGCTGTTTCCCGAAGGCCGTCTTTCCAAGCGCTATTGCGGTGGGGGTTAGGGCTTCAGTGAATGATGTTGGTGGCAGCGGCACAGTTCAGGTAGTATAGATCAGTCAGATGGAGAATTTTGTCTGTGCAGGGTGCTTGGGATCAGCACTGAGAGTCTCGCAGAGAAGGTCAGGGATGCAGTAGGCTTGGCACGGACATACACTGATAGCTGGGCCTGCAGTGACAACCAGGTGACAGCCTGTCTCCCTGCTCCTCCTTTCTAGGACCCCTCATTCCACGTCAGTCTGGCCTGGTGCGTGGGTGACGCATGTCTTCAGCTGGAAGGGCAGTGTCTGCGGGAACTACAGGTGAGTTCCCAGGGCAGGTGAGGGAGCTGAACTCCAGAAATGATGGCAGGGACACTGGGAGGGGAAAGACGACACATCCACAGCCTCGCCCCTAAGATACCAGTAATGTGGCAGGAGCCCACAGCAACCTCACAACTCTGAAAGTGTGGTCCCTAGGCTGGCAGGATCAGCGGCCCCCGGAGGCTGGATAGCGTTGTACAGTTTGGCCTCACCCCAGACCAAGCAAAACGTAATTGCAGTCTCAGAAGCTTGCTAAGGATTTATGTGCGCTACCCTAGAACAGTGATCAGCAATGAGGTTACAGACTTGCCCTGCAGTTCTAGCCTCTTGCCCAGAGGTTGGTGACAGGCCTGGAAGTTTCTGGAAATGAGTAGAGTGTACTGGATATAAGGAACACACAGCCCTTAGCAGCTGTAGTGTTTTGGTAAGTAGATGAAATTGTCCACTTTGTAGTTGGTGCCCTCAGAGAAGACAGTGCGTGTGTAGCAGTGACTCACGGTTGCGACTCTTGCCCTGACAGGGCGGCAGTGGGGAGTAAGGCCATGCAGGAATATGGCTTAGTGTTGTGAGCACTTGTTTTTTAAGAGAAGCCAGCTTTAGCTGTCGGCAGGTGTTTTTAGAAAATATTTTGCAAGCCAAACAAACTATGTGTACTCTGTGGAGACCTCACTCAGCATAATCATGCAGAAGGCAGAAAAGAACTCAGATTTCCAGCTCCAGCAGGCCCAGGTCACAGTCCTGGTTCCACCAGTTTCTGTAACCCAGAGCTCTGAGCGTCCATGTCCTTGTCTGTCAGTGGGGGTGACAGGGCTGACCTCACAGGATTGCATGGGGGAGTGGAGCCTGCATGGCTCGTGTCCCACTCAGCATTACCTGGCCTCTGAAGGAGGTGGCTAGGCTGGCTTTGCTTGTCATACCCTCTGGGTCTCAGATTGCCTGTAATGTGACTGTCCTCTCTCGGCTGCTGGCTGAAGGAAATCATGGATGAGTTTGAAGACTCAGAGATGCTGTTGCGAGTGCAGGCCAAGCAGGTCCGCTGCAAGTCTGGGAACAAGTTCTTCTCCATGCCCTTGAGGTGAACGCCAGAAGCCTTCCTTGCCCCAGGCCCGTCTGCAGGGCAAGGCCCGCCAGAGATGGAGGAGTCTGCTGAAGTTCATGGGGATGCTCCTGCCTCTCCAAGGCCCCAGTCCCCGGTCCAGTCACAGGTTGGATGCTACTGTGTTGTAGTAATTCCTGAAGTCACCAATAGAGGGCAGCCTGGACCTTAATTCTTACTCTGAGGTTAAAAAGAAGTGAGGGTGGGAGCCCACCTCACGCCCGGATCCCCTTGTAGTACCCTTAAGAACTACCCTTCTCCCTGTACTTCCCTCTGCAGGGATTTCTGTCTTGATGCCATCAGCCTCATAGAGGGCTTTTAAAATTGGACCATGGCTAATCCCTGTCAAACAGAGAGGGGGTGTTGCTGTGTGTCTGTCTTCCTCCTTCAAGTGTATCTCTTTCATTACTTAGTTTGATTTTCAGTCCTCCCTATGGCAGCAGAGGCCATTTCAGGGCCAAGGAATACAGGGTGCTAGTTTGTGGTTCCCGTCAGTTTCTGTATTTCCTTCCCCCTCTCGCTCCCAGCCAGGTGCCTGGGGAGACAGAGGCATTTTGGCTTGGGCGTGCCCAGAAGCTGGGCCTCCAGTGCTCTGTGACTTCCAAGAGCCCAGTCCACCTTCCCAAAGAGGCAGAGGCCACCTCCTCCACGTGGAGTTCTGCTGCCGCCTCCCAAGCCCTGTAGCCTGGACACTCTGAAGAGAGCCCAAGGGAGGGCCAGGGGTGCAAAGGATTTTTTTCATCAAGCCCTCACTCATCGAGGTGAAGAACCAGTTGTTTCTAGTTATCATCTGGATTTCTGGTGATAAATGAAATATTTTTGTTACAATTTTAAAACATGCTCATCAAATAAAAATGATTTGGACTGCTTCTCTTTACCAAAGTGGGAGATGTCTGTCTTCATGGGGGTGGGCCCTCAGGAGTCGGTTGTGACTGCTAAGATGGGCTGGGGAGGCACTGGTGGCAACCTAGTAGAGCAGGAGGTTTTTCCTGTGTGCCAGGTCTGCACACAGAGGTTGCCCAGGGCTCGGCATGTGGCAGGAGTGGCAGCCCCACTGCTCACTGGCGTAAGCACAGACGTGTAAGCTTTATGCTGCGGTCACCCTCAGTCCTTCTGGGACCTTCTCATCTGTTCTTCCTGGCAACCCCCTAAAAAGTAAACAGGGTAGAAATAATTACTGTTTTATGGAAGGAGAAGTTAAGTGACTTGCCCAGGGCATGAGAAGTCTGGTGATGGCCTGCCTCAGCCTAGATCCACTCCTGCCCTGGCACTGCCAGGTGCCCCAGCCCTTGCCCCCCCCCCCTCTTGGGAATGGGTAGCAGAGAGGGGCCATCATCTGGGACCCTGCAACTGTGCGCCATTTCCTGACCCAGGAAATCTCATTCGTGCCTTGTTTCCCCAACACCCCACACTGACTTGCTGACTCTATGGACTACTCACTTGCCTTTTTGGCATTTGAGGTCACTGGAGAGGAAGGGAAAGTCAGACGTGCTTTCTGGCTCTCACGCAGTATGGCAAGTAGCTGTGCGACCCCGGTGACTGACACCTGCTTGATGACAGGCCTTGAATTGGGCACCTGGATAAATCAGTTGAGGTCTGGCACTCTGGGTGCGCACAGTGGGAGGTGCGGGCAAGGTTCACAAATTCCCACCCCCAGTTTTGCACTTCTGCAAATGGCTGACTGATAGCTCCCCCAGGGAAGGCGCAGCTTGGGATTCTGTCTGCACTGTGGATGGGATTAGAATGCAGCCACTTTGAGGAATGGCCAAGATCAATAAGTGCCTGCTCCATGGAGAGTGGAAGGTGGCAGTGGAGGAAGTAGGAGCTTTGCCTAGGGGAAGCTGGGCGGCAGGGCCTTGGCCAGCACCCAGACATCGAGCGTGCCACAGCCAGAGCATGTCAGCCAGTGCTCCCGCTGACAGTGCAGAAGCAGCTGGGGCTCTTCTGTGAGAGGCGATTACTCCTGAGAAACCAGGGAGACAGCAAGACAAGCAGGCCAAGTCCACACTTAGGTGTGTGGCAGATGGAGGAAATGCCCCTGGAGGGAGTTTTGTCACATGGGGAGTACAGAATCAACACATCTGCCTTCAGTGTCCTCAGATGTTGCCCACAGACAAGGGAAATAGTCATGTCGTGGCCACATTGGCCTATGTCCACTTTGCATACCTGGCCCTCTCCTTTACCCCTGCAGACCACCCTAGCTGTTTCCAGAGGAGAGGGAATTGTGTTCCTTATCTTAGCCTCAGGAGTCTCACGGCTGCCTTGAAATGTGCCAACTACTGAAACACTGCTATTGGCAAGAGTTACTTTATCCACTAGGCCGTAGAATGTGAGGTGCAGGGGTCTCACGTCCCAAATCTTCTTCCCCAAGGACAGGGTTAAGGCATATGGAATAGGGAAGTAGGTGATCTGAGGCATGGGGAAAAGTGTCCAGTGCTTGGCAGTCCAGTTTCATGGCCCTTGGTAGGACATATGCTCAGGGATAGAGCATTTGGCCCTCTGATGTCAGAAGGCCACCCATCGGACACCTGCAAGGCCCACTTAAAGCGTGGATGGTTTCAGCTGGCTTGTGCTACCTCTGCATTGCTGAGAAACTTAGCCTTTATGGCCATGACCTACACATCAGAAGGGTTATCTATAGCAAACCTAATGGGTGTATACTGCTTAGGTCTGGGACTTCTAGAGTTGGTGATAAAAGCAAGTAACTAAAAGCAAGTGAAGCCAGAGGATTTATTCTTGTTTGCAGCCTCTTCTTTGATGGCAGAAACCAGGTGGCTGCCCTTAGCAACTGAACAAGAGAGAGACCTCACCCACTAGTTGGGTCAGAAGCCCCCTCTTACAAGTGAGAAAGCAAACCTCAGAATAATATGCTGTAGATCATCCAGGAAATTAGGGCAGGGCAGGAGCCTAGTAACCTGGAGTCTAATTGGGCTTTCCGTGCAACCCCTCGTGCCACACTAATCTCTCAACATAAAACTGTGCTATGAAATGTCATGTGTAGACTTTGATTCAACACTTCAAAAAAAGAAGGTGTGCGTGTGTGGAGGGTGTTGCAGGAAGTGATATAAAATGGATAACGTTCAAAGCCCCACTGGTCCCCTCACACCATGGGTGCTGGCTAGAAATTTAGTCACCCTGTGATGTCTGAAAAGATATAAGCCCACCTTGGAAGCCCCAGATTTCTTACAGAAGCCAGAACCAATCACTGCAAGTGGGTCACAGGTTAAGCCATTTCCTTAAAGCAGGACTGATCCCATGAGAGGGATCTCCTGAAGAGAAAAAGCCATCACCAGGCTTCTCTGATCACAGACCTAAGACTGCTGTTCATGTTCCTGGGCTCCTTTATTACTTAGTAGCCCCAGAAACCATTTTTAAAAATTGTCTAATTGGGAATAAACATTGTCAAAGGTCACAATGTGTTTCACTACAAAAGGGCAACGCTAGTGTTCACTTCTGAAAACCACTATACTTCCCAGAAGTAATTTCAAAGGAGAGAATTTAGAGACCCATTTCCCAAATGAGGGGCCCCAGAGAAGTTAGTGGAAATGTTTTCCTTTGCCTAACATCAATTCAAAAAGGCCATTTCTGGCCTATTTGTCTCTGTCTGGCCTCTGACTTCGGGAAGGGGAGGCCAGCTGGGACCTCCTCCAGGATAAACCAACCTCAGATAGGAAAAGCTCCTGTTGCCTGGTCTTAGAGGAGGTAGCCCTCTGCCCCTCATCTCCTGACCCTCCTGCTGTCCGCCAGTGCACAGCTCCCTCTGGCACGCAGGCTCAGTGACCTAGGCCTCTAGCTCTGGCTTTCAGCACCCGCAAAGCCCAGATCTCAATGCACCCGGAATAGAATCAAATCTGGCACTTCAAGCTCCACAGGAACATCTGCCCATCAACCTTGCGCTGTGTCAGGGCCACACTGCTGCACTCCTCTTGTGCGTAACATGTTCAAATGATGGTTTACTTCTGCATAGAAACCTCAACTGTGCAGACCAGGAGCCAGAATCCCAGCTCTTGGCCCTATGTTCCAGATAAAGGCACGGAGGCTTAAAAAGTTAATTTGTTCACATCCTCAGTCGCCCTGCACACTCCACGTGCCCAGCCTCTCACTTTGCGTCCAAAAGCCTACCACTGGGGTTTTTGAAGACCAACGTAGGCCAATAAACTTTCAGAGGGTTTAGTTTTGTTGGCTTGCTTTTGCTTTACTTTTAATAGCTCAAAACAATACTTGGGCCCCTCTCCTAGTCCCAGCCCTCCTCGCCCACCTCTGTTTCAGTATTCTCCATTCCCACCCTCCTGGCGGAAAAGGAGGTGTTTTCTTTCTTCCCTGACAGGGAGACCACACTTTTCTTTGCGGCTTCCCTGGCGGGGATCGAGTTGGGGACCACCCCCACTCGCTCCCCAGAAGTAGATGGTGCGAGGAAGGCTAGAGTAGGTTGCCGCCCTCTAGGGCGAGTAAGATGACCACCCACCCACGGGCTGGAGGGCAGGCACCTGCTGCTAGGAAGCCTGGGTAGGATAGCACCGCCCGCCTCCGCCTGAGTCCGCGTGCTGGAGCGCACTGGCCCTTTAAGAGCGAGCGGCACACGCGCGAGGAGGAGGGCTGGAAGCGCCCGGAGCCGCGCTGAACTCGCCGGGGACGTCGGGCGCCGACTCCCTGGCTCGCTCGCTCGGACGGGTTCCCTGCGCTCTTCCCGGGACTGCCTGGGGGACCCGGGCCCGACTGGGCGCAGCGGCCAGCAGAGTCCCTGGGCAGGAGGCGCGCGCTCTGGGCAGCGCCGGGCCCTGGGCATGGACAGAGGGAGCTGGGCGCGCAGGGGGCGCCGCGGGACCGGGCGGCCGGAGCGCTGAGCCAGACAAAGGCTCCGGAGTCGCGCTTGCTCCCGGGAGCCCGGCCCGGGCGGTGGGCGCCGAGGCTGCGGGACTCGGAGACAGGGAGCTCCTCCCGGCCCCTCTCCCGCCGCTGGCTCTCGCACCCGGACCTGCCCTACTCGCTTCCCCTCGGCCTTGGGAAATTGCCGAGGGGACCTTAGCGGCTCTGGCTGGGACCCGGAGCCGAAGGTCCGCTGAGCGCCCGCCGGGCAGGGAGCCAGGGAGCAGCGCAAGTTTCCTAGCCGCGCTCGGGGACCCGGCGCCCACGAGCGAGCGGGCTCAGTGTGCAGCGATCCGGACGAGACTGGGAGGCGAAGGCATGGGCAGTGACCGGAGCGCACCGGGACGGCCCGGCAGCCTCCTTGGCGGCCGGGAGGCGGCGGCGCGGCCCGGACTGCTGCTGCTGCTGGTGCTTCTGGGCTACATGGGCCGCGGCGCAGCGGCGGAGGACGCAGAAGTCCATGCAGAGGTTAGGACCCTGGCCTTGCCCTTTGGCGGGGAAATGAGGGAGGGGGCCTACACCCGCAGCCGGGTCCTAGAGGTGGGGGAGCGCAGACGCGCTCGTGTCCCGCTGAGGGTTGGCTGGGGGAGGAGGGATCAGGACCCGCCCCTCCCCAGCTGGCCGCTGCGGTGCCCCTCTTCGAAAGCGCTAGAGGGCATAGGGCTGGCCCCGGCCCCACCCGGTCTCCTGCCTTGAGCCCTGACCCTCCCCAGTCCAAGTTCCAGGCGCCTCTTCCACCACCCCCTGCCTTTCCTCCGCTCTTTCCTTCCCTCGCAGGCAGTTGATTCCTCGAGAGCCGGACTGGCGCACTGTGTCACTCTCTGCGAGTGGGGAGGGGGCTGCCGGAGGTGGGGATGGGGGTGGAACAGGAGGTGGGCAGCGCTCCAGCTTAGGTAGTTTATGGCCTGGGTGACAACGTGTGTCGTTCGGCTGGCCAGGGAGGGGGGAGGGGTGCGAATAGCCGAGGCAGCGGACTCAGGTTGCGGTGGTTCTTTGGCGACTTTCTTGTGCTTTTGCTGGGAAGCTTCTCCATTCCCCTTAAGCTCCGAGGGAGAGAGATCTCTCTCTCTCAGACACTGCTGAGGCCTGGATGGGAGGGGGTAGACTTCATTCCTCTTTTCTCTAGATTGGTCCTGCAGATGACCGTAGGGTCAGGGCGCGGCCTCGCGGCTGGCCCTGATCCTATGATGGTTCTAGGGGGTCCCCCTGTGCCAATCTGTTGCCCCAGAGCAAAAACAGGGCCAGTTCTTAACTGACTTAGTCGCTGCCACCTGTGTGTAGGAGGTATGAAAACTGTCCAGGAGTAGGGAAGAGAGGACCACCCTGTAGCCTCCTCTGCAACCGGCTGGGGTAGCTCCCACTTCAGTGCCCTTGGGCTGCCCGGGCTGCAGGCCCAGCAAGTGCCTGAGCGCTGTTGCTATTTGCAGCCCGGCTGGTGCTCCCGCCCAGCCCTCGGAGGCTTCCCCACCTCCCCTGTTTGCCTGGGAGATTTTTCCGCTGGAAGCCTGCTCCTTCCCCGCCCTACTTTTATAAAAGCTTGGAGGAAGGTCTGGGAATTCCTCAAGGGCTCAAGTTACACCTCTAACCAGTTCCCTACCTGCTTTGCCCTCCCACCATGGCCAGGCCAGGGAAAGCTGTAGGGTGCCAGATCATCTCTTTGGGAGCTTACCCCTTGTCCAGTGTCCCTGCCACTGTCCCCTGCCCACCCCTAGCAACCTTCACACAGGCAGCAGGCTTAGACTTGTTAGGAGCATCTGCTGGTGGTAGGTGGGGCCCACCTGCCACAGGAGGACCAAACAACTTAGGGTCACAGATTCACCTGTAAGAGGTTCATAATCTATTTAGGGATGGCATTTCCATTCCCTAGTGATTACAGACCAAGCTGAAGTTTGGATTTGGTGCTTTGCTAATGGTCATACTATACAGCCAGGTCTGAGGATGCTGGACCTGTGATTTGAAGTCCTTCGTACTCCCTTGGCTTCTACAAGTCAGTTACCATCACCACCACCACCACCCCTATGTCCTTCTGGCTGAGGCACCTGGCACCAAGGAAGAAAGCCTGGGCTGCAGTCAGGCCACAAGCCATGACTGGAAGTCTCTAGTCTGACTGGCCCAAAGCCTCACTCTTGGAAGTCAATTTGGGAGGTTGAAGGAAGCTTGGATATGAGAAGACTCTGTAGCTAGAAGGCTAGAGATAGGCTAGTGATGGGACAGACCTAGATCCAAGAGTTGGCTTTGGGGTACAGGCTGCCTCTGCAGTCCCATGAGGTTTGGCCAGATCAGGGCCCAAAGAATCCAGTGGCCCCTGCAGGCAGCCCATCTGCTCAGAGACTCCTAGACCTAGTTTATACATTGTCCAGAGCTTCCTGCCTTGGAGCAGGGTTCAGGTCCTCACCCCAAAATGTCCACAAGTTTAGACTTCTGATCTGCTTGTGTCTGAGACCTCTGAGCACCCTGGCAGCTGAGCCAAGGCCAAACCTCCCCCCACCCCCTTGATCAGGCTGAGGAATCAAAAGGCGGACCAGAACTGCCTGAGAGACACTAGTAACCTGCTAGGTCCCAACCAGAGAAAACTGTGTCTCTCAGGGAAGCCACCAGAGTAGCTACTGTGCTCTATCTCACTCTGGCACTTGGAAGTCAGTCAGGACCCAGTCTCTAGCCATTGTGGAACATACAGTCACCTGGCTGAGGTGCCAGTTATAGCTCTGGTTGAATGGGCAGAGACTCCATGCCCCCATCAGGTTGAATCAGGTCAGTTCTTTCTGGCCAGAGTTCTGGCCAACTTCAGTGTCTATCTTTCACTAGAGAAGTTGCCTGTCCCCCTACCACCAGTCACAACTTCAGTCTCATCCCACCCAGAGGCAGTGACTCAGGCTGCCAGAGTTCACAGTTGTGGTGTCATCACTTCCAAGACAGGCTCAACCACCTTCCCTGAGTATCTTTCTGCCTCTATCAGACCACAGAGCTAACAAAAGGAGGGTTGGGGTCAGCTTGAGTTCTCCCTTGGCTCCACAGGGCTGAGGTGTGGGCCACAGGCTCTTATTGATCCCATCTTTACTCACATTTCATTGCTAGACCCTGGCATGCCCCTGGAGGAGCAGATAGTGCAGATGCTATCTGCCCACCCTTGAAGAAAAAAGGATTCTTTGCAGGGCCCTGTTTCTGCAAACCTGCAAAAGCTGAACGTTCTCCTCTTGCTGCTAACATACCACTCCTCTCTCAGGCTGGAGTCTGGGAGCTGATGGGGCCATGCCTTTCACCCTAGCCCTTGCCCTGGCCCTGTGTTGGGGATGCCCCTGGGCCCAGCCGCAAGTCAGCTCCCCACAGGGAGCACCATATGGTTCTGAACTGCCCATGGTGACCCCCCCACACACACACAAACACCTTCTTTTGCCCTACCTTGCACAAGGTGGAGAATTTTAAGAGACATCCCTGAATGTGGGGACAGGAAAGCATAGAAACATACCATAACTCTCTAAGAAGAGTTCCTCTAAAAGCCCGGTAACCACCCTCCAGGTTGCAATATAAGCTCAGGATGGCAGTGCTGTGGGCCTGGAAAAGCTTCCCTGCCAACCGCTTGGTTCCGGCTACCCTCCATTCCCCTTTTGTTGCTTGATCCAGATGTTCTCTGCCATTGTCACCTCTACCCAACTTGGAGTTTGGCTTCTGCCAGAGGCAAGCTGAGGTGGTCGTTGTGGTAGCATCACTGTTTCCTAGTTCAGGTCAAAGTTGGCATCCTCAGAATTGTCTGAGACTTACATGGCTAGCACTGTAAGACACTCAGTGTGGGGCAAAACCCCACAGCTACTCTGTTTAGAGCAGGAAAGTCAGCAGAAGTAGAGAGGGGCTGAGAGTACAGCCTTGGGAAAACCCACAGGTGAGCGTGAGGACCTAGTAGCAGAACACTCCGGGCCTGAGACACACAGTGGGTGCCAGGGCTTGAGAATTAGGGGCTCCATAGGGTTGCTCCCTGAAAAGACATGCGTTCAAGGATTCCTGAAGGTCCTGGTGGGGCTGGGCCCTTTGTTGGTAATGGTACAGATTTTATCGCCCTAGGCAAGAATGGCAGAGATGTGTGAGCTGGAGCTGGGTCAGAAGGACAGAGAGGCAGGCCTTTCGTGAGACCCCATCCTGGAGGGAAGAGGGAGTAAGCAGGAAGACCCAACCCAGCCTCTGGGGTCAGGATAGATGGACAATGACCTAGGTACCAGCCACTAGGCAGCCCTTGGAGATGTTCCCCATTCCCTGCCATCTGGTGGTTGCCCCACCAGAGCTGTGAAGCTAGAGGCTGAGGTCTGGGTCAGCTCTCCAGGGTTGACCTGTGGTCCTGGCTCCACCTTTTCCTCTTCCTGGGAGCGACTGCCATCTTGGAGGAATGAGGGCCCTCGGCTCCAAGTTTAGTGCTTATGAGCATGACACCTGTTACATGGGAAGGAAGTGCTTGCAAAATAGTTGTGAAGCTAGTGATTGAGAAGCAGTGGGCATTTGCTGTTGGGCAAATCACTAAGCCTGTCTGAGCTCAGTCTACTTGTCCATAAAGTGATCAAAGAAATAGAACCTATGTGAGGAAGTTACTGGGAGATTCGTTGTGTTTATGTGTAAAATACTAAACAGCTGTGTGCAGTGGCTACAGATGGGGCCCAGAGAGGTTCCAGTGTTATTTTTGAGCATCTTCTATGTATTAATTCTGTCTTGGGCACAGCCTAGGGGTGTTCTGTAAATGTTACCTTTCATTCTCTGTTTAACTCTTAGTGTGGGTGCTACATTACTGCATTGTAGCAGGGGTCCCCAACCCCCAGCTGCAAGTCAGAGGCCAAGGTGCCATTCTGTTAGCTCCTATGGAGCTTTGCCAGGCAGGAGCCTTGCTGGGCCTTGGCCAGGTAGGAAGGAGGTTTCAGGGGTAGAGCTGGCACTACCCTGAGCCGTGGGAGCTGGGAGCCCCCTGTGGGTAGCCTCTTCTAGGACTCGCCTGCAGGAGAGCTCCAGGTGAAGCCACAGGCCTGGCCCCCCTCCAGCCCCCAAACTCTTGATAAACAGAGGCCTGTTTTCACCCTGTGCCTGCCTACCAACTGGCCAAAGGACCCATCTGTTTTTTCCTCCAGATTAAGGAGTGTGGGGGTGGGCTGGGTGGCTGCAGGGCAAAGAAGTGGCAAGAACTTGGAACATGTCCTTCCTGTTTCCCTGACTGGATGTCCCCAACCATCAGCGTCCCTAGGCCTGCTTTAGCGTGAGCAGTTACTTCCTCATCTGGACTTTCCCAATCATCAGAATCCCATCTGCAACTCTCTTTAAGGGAAGCAGATTAAAGCCCCAAGTAAGCCCAGAGGTCCTAGAACTGATTAAATCTGAGCTTGGCCAACCCTAAAGATATCAAGCAAGCCACCTAGAACTGGGTGGCCTGGTCAGGCCCCTTTCCTTACTGGCCTTGAGACTGGTTACATTTGTGCCCTGAACCCTGTCCTACATTGATCCCATTTTGCAGAAGAGAGAAGTGAGGGTCAGAGAAGCTGTCAGCCATTTCAGCCATTCAAACACCTGCTACATGGACCAGCAGTCAGGATCAGGGGCAGAGGTGTCCCTGGGGGGCTGATTTCCTGTCAGCATGAGGAGGAGCTTGCAGTCACTGCTGCCTCCAGATGGATGGGCTTGCGGGCAGCAGGGAGGGCTACAGGCTGGATGAGTCTCGGGCCAAGCTGTTGCCTATGGAGGGCTAAGCCAGGTAGTGGAGCTTACTGGCATTGCACCACCTTTGGGCGGGATGTGTCCGGCATCTGCTCATGGTCCTTCAGCTGCTGAGCAGACTCCTGGATGGGGCAGACACTGTGGGCCTAGAGCGCCTGTCCTGTTTCTGTCAGGATCTCTGGCGGCACCCAGACTCACTCCATTCAGCACCTGCCCAGTGCCCAGCTCGGCTAGGCATGCAAAGTCAGCACAGCTTTGGCCTGACTCCAAGAGCCATCAGTGGCAGGGATATGGGGTTGGGGTTTGGGCACAGTGAGGACCTCACGAGGCCATGAAAGATCTGGAAGCTGAGGTCACTGCTGGTGGCCCTGACAAGACTCCTTTTGTCCCTGGCTGAGCAAACCTGCCCAGACCTGCTCAGATTGAATAGAATTGGGTGAGAGGCAAAGCAGAGCCTCCTTATCGCCCAGGCCTGATAAGGGCTGTGTGGAACGGGGCTGTCTGTTCGCAGGCCAACTCCACTGATGGGAGCCCTCGAAGAGCTGGCTAGGGCAGGAGCAGGCTCTGGTCCCCACCCCCATCGCTTATGACTGCTTACTGTACAGTATTGATCTGGCAGCTCTTTCTCAGACAAGCCTTCCCTGCAGGCCTGCCTCCGTACTGTCTCAGTAGCCCTGGGGGAGGGCACTAGTGGCTCTGTGCCCAGAGCCAGCCAGGGATAGTGGAGGATTAGATGCCCTCCCGCAGTGCTGAGCTGGGCATTGTTCCTGAGAAGGGCCAGAGCCCAGTGTCCCCACCTCAAGCCAAGAGGAGCAGGTGGCACTTCAGTGACAGCCTGGGGTCTAATAGCAGTACTGATGAGTGCAGTTCTAGCCTGGATCAGCTGTGACTCTGGTTGGGTAACTCGTCCTCTCTGAACCTTACTGTCTGTGAGAATAGGAACACCGACATATTTACCTTTCAGAGGTTGATTGTGAGCTTGAGATAGGGTGAAGGGAACGGGCAGCTTGGCCTTTACCAGATTCTCAGATGCTGCGTTTATAGCCTCTACCTTGGGGCAGGAGTCCCCTTTCTGACTCCTGACACCCCTGTCTTGCCTGAGCCAGCCACTCAGCTGCAACATGAATAGGTACTAAATGAGGGGTCTGGAGATTGAGAAAGAAATGGCTGAGAACCAGTGTCAGGGTCTCCTGCACCAGCCCTGCCTCAGCTACAGTGGGAGGGGTCCTGTGGCACTGTAGCCCTCTCATAGCCACTGGAACCCTCATAGAGGGGAAACCAAGCCCTAGTTCAGATCCTTCCTCTATTCTGCCTCTCACACGATCTCCTTGACCTCAGTTTCCTCACCTGAGAAACGGCTTTATCTGCTTGGCTCATGCCTCCTGTGAGATTCTGAGTGACAGGAAAAGGAGGTAGTCTGTAGAAGTGACAGCTTCTACAAGGACTTGGACGCAGCCCTGCCCTGCTCTGGGGCTGGAAGTCCCCAACCTTGGGAACTGTTCCCACCTTTCTCTCCCTGGGTTGCAGCAGAGCCCCTGGTGAGCTGGGGCTCTGGCTGAAGCTGCCTCTCTCCCCTGTGCAGTCCCCTCCCCCATCTTTCTTCTACTAACTTGTCCTTACCACCTGAGCTTGTCACCCTTAGTGCAGTGGCTGTGGGACAGGAAAATGCCCCCTGGACACTGGGAGAGGAAAAGGCCCTCAGCCCTGTGGGTGGTGTCTGCTGCCACTGGGTAGATTTATTGGCATTTGGCATTCAGCCACCCTGAGCATGTGTGTGCCAGAGCCAGGCAGGCCATCAGTTTCACCTTGTCACTAGAGGCTCAGCTGCTGTGCCAAGGCTGTGGTTCCGATTACCTCCCCCTGCTGCCCAACGAGCGTCACTGGCTCACCACCTCTGCCTTTTGATGCCAGCAGTACCTGCTGAGGGTCTGAGGTTAGGCTGAGGATGAGAAGCTTGTGGCTTCCTGTAGACTCAGAGAGTTGCCTGTCTGGGGGGAGGGGGGCTGAAGCCCCCTGTGGGTTCTTCTGGAAGCCCTGGAGCTGGCCCTGGGATTGAAGAGCACCTCTGCCCATCCCTTCTGCTGTTCTCTGGAGCTCTTAGCTACAGACAAGCTAGCTCAGCTTTCCTCCCCTCCTTCTCTCCCCAGGGCCCTGCCTGAGCCTCCTGTGCCCTGCCTGCCCTTCCCCCTGTCGCTCTGCAGACACCGCTAATCAGCCCCTCAGTGGCCTGTGATTGTGCTCCCGGAGATATTTTTACCTTATGCAAATAGGTGATGTAGAGGTGCCCTCATGTGTCAGCAGCAGCCCCCACTCTGCCCCTGCCTCCAGCTGCATGCCTGTTGCTGTTAGAGTTGGCCCTGCAGCATGACCTTGCCCTCTGGCTCTGCACTTTCAGCAACACTGTCCATTACGCGGGAGGAGTGGACCCACTGCCCCTGCCACCACCACAAAATTTTGGGAAGAACAGGCCCTGTGCCATGGCATGGCCAGCGTCTGACAGAGCTGAGGGATGTTGTGTGTTTTGGTGGAAGAGCTACGGGCTATCCTGCCTTCAGTTGTGCCCAGCCAGTTGCATGAAGCTGGGATCTTTCAGCTTTGTTGTACAGGCAAGAGGCTGCCAGCCTCAGGGACAGCCAGACAGGCCCCTGGTCTCCATCGCTGATACATTCATTGAACGGCTATCCCATTTAATCCTTGTAGAACCCGGGAGATGAGGCAGGCCCTAAATCAACCCCACCCCTCATTTACTGGTGACAGCTGAGGCCCAGGGAGCATGGAGTCATGTCTCTAAAATCCCCCAGCTAGGCTCTGCCCAGTACTGTGTGTCAGAGCCACCTGCTGCCTCCGCCCCCTTGCTCTGTGCCTCTTCCCTGGTTCTGCAGGCCACTTGGCAGTGACTGTAGACTGCCTCTCTGGCAGCTACTCTGCACTGCCCATGGCAGCTTGGGGGCTGCTGAGCTGGGTGGGGCTGGCAAATAACACTGAGGCCCCCAGTACCTGAGTTGGATGTGGTGCTGGGCAGATGTGTAGGTGTGGCCTTAGCCACCAGATAGGTGGCTGTCAGTCCAAAGTCACCACTGTGTCTGCTACTGTCCTGCCTCAGGGCTCTCCATATGCAGCCCTCACCTTCCAGAGCCACTCAGAGCAGCCCTGGGCAGACTGGGAAAGGTGGGAAGGATATGCTTGCATGTGACAAGCAGCCCCCGGCCTCGCTCCCCCTGCCATCTGGCCCTGAGGGCACCAGCCAGGCTGGACAGAATGGCCTTTTCACCACTGCTCTGTCTGGCGCATGGGGCTGGCACTCTCCCACCATGACTGCAAGTGTCTTGTCTGCTCAAACTTACAAGTACAAAGTTCTATTCTGTGGGTGACTTCAGGGTGACTGCAAGCCCAGAGGGCAGAGTACTTCACCCATGTTCCACACAGCCCCCAGCTGGCACAGAGAGGGTGCTCAGAAACCTGACAGGATGAGGCTTGGATGGATGGATGGATGGATGGATGGATGGATGGATGGACGGACGGACGGACGGACGGATGGATGGATGGATGGATGGATGGACGGATGGACGGATGGATGGATGGATGGTGAGGGGTGAGATTTGCCCAGCTTCCTGTGGGTGGGAGGGATGGACCCAGATGCTTTCCCCAGGGCTGTCTCCCTCAAACTGTCATCCCAACAAATCCATTATCCCCCCTTTTGCAGATGAGGAAGCCAAGGCCCAGAGATGATAGTTTGTGGGAGAGCAGGGACTTGGCTTCGGGCCTTAGTTCTATGCTCTCAGTCCAGGTGGGCTGTGTGAGACTGTCTGCTGTCCTCCTAGAAGACTTAGAGCACACTGAGGAGAAACCCCTGGGTTGGGTTTTCCTACTCAATGAGGTCCTAGGAGATTTGAAACCCGTGACGGTCCCTTGCAATCTGCTGGGAGTGACAAGGGCCCAGCCTGGAGGGGCCAGTGCAGTAATGAGGAGAGGGACTACAGTGTGTCCTTCTGCACAATTTTGTCCACCTGGGGGAACATGGACAAAATCACCCAGTAAAGCAGATAGTGTGCCAAGTGCAAGGAAGGGGAGAGGGGTGCAGGGTACAGTGAGCTGGTAGCAGGGCCTTTTCTACATGTTGTCGGAGAACACCTCTCACAAGGTGATATTGAAGCAGAGACCTTAAAGAACTGAGAACCTCAGCCTGGAGTGGGGCAAGAGGGCTCCAGACAGCAGGAAGAGCACATGTCAAGGCCTGGAGGCTTAGAGGAGGCCCAGCTGGGGTGGATGGCGTGAGTGAGGTCAGAGAGATAAGGTGGGGCTCTGAGTGAGGGTTGTATAGGTTCCTGTAGGATTTGGCTTTTCCTCTAGGCTGGGAGGCCCTTGAGGGTTCCAAGCAGAGAGTGACTGACCTGACTTACTCTGCCTTCTGCTCTGCTGTTGGGTGAGGCTGGACAAGGAAGGTGGAAGGAAGTGGGGAGGCCAGTCTAGAGACCCATAGGTCACCCAGCCAGGGGCGATGATGCTCAGACAGATGGGGCAGTGGCAGTGCTGAGAGGCGCTGGGGGCAGGCTGCGCATGTCTGGAGGTGGCAGTGCCGGACTGGCTGATGGGACTGGGGCTTCTCTGCAGAACTGGCTGCGGCTCTACGGCTACCTGCCCCAGCCCAATCGCCACATGTCGACCATGCGCTCGGCCCAGATCCTGGCCTCAGCCCTGGCAGAGATGCAGCGCTTCTATGGGATCCCTGTCACAGGTGTACTCGATGAAGAGACCAAGGCGTGAGTCCCTCCTCCCAGGCGCTCCCCACCCCAGCACCTCCTCCTCCTCTTGCCTATTGTAAGGAGGGTCTGATATATGGAGTTTCCAGAAAAGAGTGGCTTGGGTAACAAATAACAGGTGATTTGTTTCTTTGTGCCAACTGGGACTGGGTGCAGTGGCTGCCTCAAGCCTTGAGGCCAGATCCAAGACTGAATAGGTAGGGGAGGCCAAGGCACAAGCCCCAGACAGGGCTTCCTTGCTAGGCCTTGTTCTCAAGCTAATGGGTGAGCAGACCTAAAGCCATCTCTTTTAAGAAGAATAAAACATAACAGATGATGCCCCTCCAGGGCAACCCTCCCGTCCTTGGGTGACTGTGAGAAGGGGCTCCCCTGTACCAAGCCAATGCTGGGTACAGTCTTCCAGCACAGGAACGTTTCACCTGTTTTACTGGAAATGGAAGTTGACTCTTTCTACCTCTGTCCCATCCAGAGCAGCGGCAACTGTGAGGTGGGAGGAGGCTGGACTCTACATGGGAGAGGAGGAGCCAGAGCAGGCAGGTGTGTTGAGAAGCTCCAGGCTCACCCCTCTGCATTCTATGGTCCAGGTGGATGAAACGGCCTCGCTGTGGGGTGCCAGACCAGTTTGGGGTGCGTGTGAAAGCGAATCTGCGGCGACGGCGGAAACGTTACGCCCTAACTGGGAGGAAGTGGAATAACCACCACCTGACCTTCAGGTAGGGACCCAATTCATGATTGTGCACCTCTCAGTGGGCTGAGCCTCACTCAGGTCCCAGCAGCCCACCCCAGGAAGCCTGACCTAGACAGTCCGGCCCGCTCTTCCACTGATGAGACCAGCCACATGCTCAGGTCTCCCTCCAGAGATGATAGGAACCCTCGAGCTGCTTTGGTTCCATCCTTCCCCGCCTCCCACCAGCCAGAAATCTGGCTGACTGCACTGGCCCTATGGGCTCCTGCAGCAGTACATCTCTGGAGAGGCTGGGAAGAAGGCTGGGGAATAGGGATCCAAGCATCCATGGAGGGGGCAGGCAGCAAGGCACCTGCGGGAACCCCTGCTCAGGTACTCTCCTGCTTTCTGCTGATTCCTTGAGGAAAAGCCCCTGGGCTGTGTGGTGGCTCCTAAGGGATTCCTTCCTGTTTCAGTCCAGCATGGCCTTACCTCCAAGTCAAGAAAATTCAGCTCACTTAGGCCTCAGGCCCCTAGGGTGAATTCACAGCCCAATCAGCCAAAAGTCCCCCTTTCATTTCATGGACGTCTGTCGAGCATACAGAAGCATAGTTAATTAGAAGCTCAATTAGGAGTGGGCCTTCTCACACTGTACCCTGTGCAAGCTCTGTGCTGTAGTCTTCATGAGTTACTTCATTTAACTCTCACAAGGCCCCCAGGAAGAAAGTATGGCTTCCATTTCCCATTTTAAAAATGAAGAAACTGAAATTCAGAGATGTAGTCCTTTGCCAAAGGTCATAAGGATCAAATGAGAGCCAAGCCTACAGCTGGACATGCCTGGCCGGAGTCCACATTCAGAACTGCTCGGCCTGGGTTTCTCAACCTCAGCCATCTGATCCCATTCCTAGGTTGAGCCACAAAGCACCTGTACTTTTATTTATTTACTTTCTTACTTAAAAAAAGTTTTTCTGCCCTAATACAAACTTACATAGTGAAATTTTGATGAGCTGCCAGAGTTTGACAAATTCTAATTCACATCACAGTAAACTGACAGTTGATAGTGACAGCCTTAGGTGTGTTCCCAGGCCCCACATCCACTCACTGGTCTCCCTGCCTACTGCAGCATCCAGAACTACACAGAGAAGCTGGGCTGGTACCACTCCATGGAGGCAGTGCGCAAGGCCTTCCGTGTGTGGGAGCAGGCCACACCCCTGGTCTTCCAGGAGGTGCTTTACGACGACATCAGGCTACGGCGGCAGAAGGAGGCAGACATCATGGTGCTCTTTGCGTCTGGATTCCATGGCGACAGCTCACCATTTGATGGCACAGGTGGCTTCCTGGCCCACGCCTATTTCCCTGGCCCTGGCCTGGGTGGGGACACCCACTTCGACGCAGATGAGCCCTGGACCTTCTCCAGTACTGACCTTCATGGTGAGCTCGGCTAGCTTGGCTGAAGCAGTGCCAGAGCCACGTATGGGCCCTCGGAGTGGGTGCAGCGTCTGCAGGGTGGGAGTAGGAGAGCTTCTTCCATCTGGCTGCAGAGCCCTGCATTAGACCTTAGTCTGCTGTCCCGCCCCCTCCAATGGGAGGTAGAAAGAGAAGGGTAAGCTGCGCCCGTTCCTCCAATGGGGAAACTAGAGGGCAGAAGTCAGAGCAGCTCAGCCTTATCCAAGAGAGAAACAAGGGCAGACTCGGTGGCAGCATCAACCCAGAGCACCCAGGTGGGCAGGCACTGGGGTGGCTCAGGGTGCCCTTGCTCCTGCCCACACCACAGGGAACAGCCTTTTCCTGGTGGCCGTGCATGAACTGGGCCACGCTCTGGGGCTAGAGCACTCCAGTAACCCCAGCGCCATCATGGCACCATTCTACCAGTGGATGGACATCGACAACTTCCAGCTGCCCGAGGATGACCTGAGGGGCATCCAGCAACTCTATGGTGAGTGGCTGCCCTTGTGGGCCCTGCCTGCCTGCTCCCAGCCCTGTGCCTCACAGGCACTGCTGCCAGACTACTGTGTAGATGAGGAAACAGACCCAATGGGAATCCGTGATTTGCTCACGGTACTTGGTAAGTGGTGGTATTGGAGATCAAGCACAGGCCTGGCCCTTAAGCCCCTGCTGTGGTTCCAGAGGGGCCACGAGGGGACAAGTGACCCTCCTTACCTCCTCAGCCTCAACAATATTCCTGTTAGACCAAGGGTGCCCTGGAGTCCCAGAGCCCGTCCCTCTGTACTCCCTCACCTAGCTTGGGCCTGCCATGGGCCCTCCTCCCCTGGGGGCTGCTACTTCATCACCGAGAGTGATGCTGGGTAGAGGAGAGGAGTCCTCTGTAACAGTAGGACCTTGCACTTGGGTGGTCCTGCTGCTGGGGATGTAGGGTCCCAGGATTCTGCGCAGCAGAAGGTGGCATCTCAGCTGCATTCTGGGGCTGCTGCTTTCTCATTCTTGCTCCCTGTCTGTCTCGGTAGGCACCCCAGATGGTCAGCCGCAGCCCACACGGCCTCTCCCCACCATGACGCCCCGGCAGCCAGGCCGGCCAGACCACCGGCCCCCTCGGCCCCCTCGGCCCCCTCAGCCACCACCACCAGGCGGGAAGCCAGAGAGGCCCCCAAAACCAGGCCCTCCAGCCCAGCCCCGAACCACAGAGCGGCCTGACCAGTATGGCCCCAACATCTGTGACGGCAACTTTGACACAGTGGCAGTGCTTCGAGGAGAGATGTTCGTGTTCAAGGTCTGGTCCCACTCTCCTGGGCCCCCTTCTCCCCCACAGGGAGCTCCCACCCACCCATCAGGAGCCTTGCCCTGCCTGGATTCTCAGGCACCTCTACCTTGTCCTGCTGAACAGCCCCCTGGGGGCCCTAGAGGAAAAACCACCCCCAGGAAGATGATAGGGTCCTGGCAAGCCCAGGTGCCCCCTGCTAGGCTCAGCGCTCTCTCCCTAGTGCTGCCCAGGCTGTCCCTGCAGTAAGTACTTGGTGAAGCTCAGTGACCTCCCCCTGGCCCACCCTGACCTGGAAAGGGTCAGTTAGAGTTCTGTTCTCTCCCAGCCAAGGCAGCTTGCATCGCTGCACGCCAACACCCACACCTCCCCCCTCAGGGCCGCTGGTTCTGGCGAGTCCGGCACAACCGTGTCCTGGACAACTATCCTATGCCCATTGGCCACTTCTGGCGTGGCCTGCCTGGTGACATCAGTGCTGCCTATGAGCGCCAGGATGGTCGCTTTGTCTTTTTCAAAGGTAAGTTGGGTAGGTGTGTGGGAGGTGCTGGGAAGCTTGAGGCCCCGACTTCTGACCCAGCTGAACCTGAGGGTAGAAGAGAGGCAAAGGACTACAGTTCACAACATCCTGTGGACAGGGACACCTGGAGTGGCTGGTGCAACTTGCAGGAGGTGGCGAAGGGAGTAGAAATAGGCCAGGTTGACTCAGCAGGCCTTCATTCCAGAGGCTGCCTGCACTGGGGCCACGGCTCTGCCCACTGCCTGCAGCACTCTCCTCCACTCCATTTCTACCCCTCCCTGCCCGCTGTCCTCCCAAGAGCAGGTTCCCAAGCCCACTGCTGGTCTGTCTACATGACAGAGTCCTTGAGGGGCAGCACTGCAGAGAGGCAGGAACTCCCTGGGGACAGGGCTGAGCCCACTAAAAGTAGGGACGCTGGTCCATGTACCCTGTCACCAGTTCTAGAAGCCAGGCAGAGACCTCCTGTTCCTCTACAAAAACTGTGGAAATGCAAGCCTATGTATATGTGTTGTATGTGGGTGTGTCCAGTGTGAATAGCTGACTTGTGCACCTGGAAAAAAGTGTGTCATGGTGTCCGTGAGTGTTCGGTGGGGGTAGGGGTGGCATGAGCAGTGTTGTGTATGTCCTGGGCATGGGACATCAAGACTGTATGCACACCGGTGTGAGTGCCAAGATGGACAACAGTGAGTGTGAGTGGGCTGGTGGGGTCCAAAGAGTATCTGCCATGCCACCGGCCCCCAGGCCAGCCTCACACAGCCTCCCACTCCTTCAGGTGACCGCTACTGGCTCTTCCGAGAAGCAAATCTGGAACCTGGCTATCCACAGCCACTGACCAGTTATGGCCTGGGCATTCCCTACGACCGCATTGATACAGCCATCTGGTGGGAGCCCACAGGGCACACCTTCTTCTTCCAGGAGGACAGGTGAGTGCATTGCCAGTGGGTTGGGGTGCTGGCCCAAGCAGATCTCTCGGTCCATGGCCTGATGCTTCTGATCACAGGTACTGGCGCTTCAACGAAGAGACACAGCGTGGAGATCCCGGCTACCCCAAGCCCATCAGTGTCTGGCAGGGCATCCCTACCTCTCCCAAAGGGGCCTTCCTGAGCAATGACGCAGGTAACCTCCCCATCTGCTCAGCACTTAGCACAGCCCTACTCCCTGCATAGGGAACAGGTCTTGCCCAATGTCCCCAGTATTGCAGTGGCATGAATGGGGGGCCACAGCTACATCAGGCTCTGGGCTGGGGCTTCCTGACCGCTTGGCCTTTCCTGCATCACCACTGTCCCCTTCTTACTGAAGGGCAGACTGCACCAGAGACCTTGAGTGATGTGCCTCAAATCCCATGGCCAAGAAGCCTTTGCGGGAGCCTTACACTCCATGGGGTGGGCTCGGCTCAGTGCTGAGCTGTCACATTTGCCTGGCTCTATCACTGAGCTATGGGGAGCTGTGGCTATTTCTCTAGCAGGGTCTCTGTTGGATTCAAGAAAAACCATCAGCCTGGGTTCTCTTGGGGGTCCAGATTCTCAGGCTCAGGGGACACCCCACATGCTTTGCCAGTGCAGCCTCGGTGTGTGGGGGTTGCTCTGCAGGTGCTCTGACTCACCTTCTACTTCAAAGCTGCTCCTCCCATTGTCAGTGGGATACAGGCAAGGTCCCCAAGGCTGGAGAGCCACTCCAAGGCAGCTAGGTCCATGCAGGCCCAAGGTCACACTGGCCTCTGGGATGAGCCCAATCCCAGGACAGGGCAGCAGGGTTCTCTGACTGCAGGCCCCAACCTGGCAGACTACAGGATCCTCCTGTACCCTATCAGCTAAGCCATGGGATCCAGGATTCTGCCTTTGACCCAAACCCCTCTGAACTTCAGTCTGGCTGCTGAATGTTGGAAAATAATGTATTTCAAAATGCTTAGAGAAGGAAGTAAGAAAGAAGGCACTTGGGGTTTTGTTTGCCTTTTGTGCTGGCTTCTTTTGACTTTGGTGATGTGAGTGGACCCAGGGCCCCAAGCGTGTTAGTCACATGTTCTGCCAGTGGAATACATCCACAGCTCCTAGGCTGGCATGTTGAGGCCCCTTAAGCATTCTTCTTTGAGAATCTCCACCTGGTGGCCTGGCCTGAAGCCACTGTGACCTGCTTGTCCCTGCAGCCTATACCTACTTCTACAAGGGCACCAAGTACTGGAAATTTGACAATGAACGCCTGCGGATGGAGCCTGGCTACCCGAAGTCCATCCTGCGGGACTTTATGGGCTGCCAGGAGCATGTGGAACCCGGACCCCGATGGCCCGATGTGGCCCGTCCACCCTTCAACCCTGATGGGGATGCAGAGCCTGGGGTGGATGGTGACAGCACGGAGGGCAATGTGGACGATGGGACAGGGGAAGATGGAGACAAGGACAGGGATGGGGGCAGCCGCGTGGTGGTGCAAATGGAGGAGGTGGCACGGACTGTGAATGTGGTGATGGTGCTGGTGCCCCTGCTGCTGCTGCTCTGTGTCCTGGGCGTTGCCTATGCTCTGGTGCAGATGCAGCGCAAGGGCGCTCCCCGTATGCTGCTCTACTGCAAGCGCTCCCTGCAGGAGTGGGTCTGACCGTGCCTCCCGCTCCACTGCGCACGTGGTGCTCAAGGGCTGGGCAGCGCCCGTGGTTCCCTGTGGAGACCCTGGTCTGGTGGGGGCCCGCCTGGCCAGCATACATCCCTCATGAGTCCTTTCTCATTTACTTAAGCCCAGGTATCTTTTTTCTTTTTGGCACCTTAGTTCATTTCTGCTTTCCTGACTAGGGCAGGGTACTTAAATTTTCTTTATGCAGTTCTGCTCCGGACAGGAAGTCAGGCCCCCATGCACCTGTAGCCCAGCCATAGCCTGAAGAACAAGGGACAGTCAGAGGCCCACCTCCAGAAGGTGACTCAAGGGCTGTGCGCTTCCGCCAGCCTTGGCCCATCCTCAGTGTGAGCCCAGGGCCATCAGCAGGGCGCTATGCTTTCCCTGAAGGAATCGGCTGGGTCTCCAACCTCCCAAGTCTCTGCCTTAGGAAAAGCTTGTTACCAGGGGTAACCCTGAGCTAGTGGGGTGTCCCACCTGGGATCCCTCAGGGGCTGGGGCTCAGTGAGACTTGGTTTCTTACTAGTCCGCCTCAGCAGCGTCCCTGCTCCCGGTGCCTGAGAACCCTACTCCATCTGACCAGTGGGCAGCTCCCACCTACTGCTCAGCCCATGCCTCCCTTCCTCTTTGGGGAGGGGCCTGGGCCTTCCTGACCAAGGACCAAAGGGAGCCTGCTAATGCCCTCCCCAAACACTAGCACTGGCATCAGCTTTGCCCAGACTCTGCTTCTCTCAGCTGTGACCCACCTGCTCCTTCCCTGGGCCCCTCCCCACTGTCCTCAGAGGTCTTGGAGCTCGCTCAGCCTCGGCTTCTGCTGTGACTGTCCTGACCTTTGGGGAAGAAGGGGGCTGCTCCGTGCCTAGACTGGTTTCCACTGATGTGCCATGCACACCAGGCTTGGGGTTACCTCCTCTGCAGCTCCCTGTTCCCCCAGGAGGCTGGTGGGAGCAGGCCAGCAGTTTGTCCCCCAATGCAGACTGGAAGCCCTAAAGGAGCCCACCGTGACCTGGGAGACGCCTCTTCCTGGGCTCCGCTTGAGGGCGAGCAGGGATGCTCCTTTCTCTTTTCCTTCCCAAAGTCATCAGGAGACTGAGGCTGCTGTGGGAAATGGTACTGTACAGCCGGCTCCATCCCCTCTGCTTCCCTGCAACCCTGAGCTAGTGGGGTGTGCCACCTGGGATCCCCAAGGCCACTGGGGCAGGAGGTTCTCCCTGCTTCTCATTACTTGGCACTGAGTGTGGGTCCAGTGGCTCCCCCCTCCCCATCACCACTTCTGCAGAACTGGAGAGCCAGCAAGGGGCGGGGGTGGGGCCTGGTGTCCAGCCCCATCTGTTTATTTCTGTAAATAATCTGCACTGATTAAATGTACAGCCGGCAAGTGTGGCCTTGTTTGTAAGAGGCCCTGGGCTGCAGCTTGCAGTCAGTGGCAGAGGTTCAAGTCCAAGCTAGGATGGGACCCCCACAAAGTGAAGGATGCACTCCATTGTCAGTTCAGAGGGCTGCTTCACAATGGCTAGAGCTGAGGGTTTGGGGAGACGGCCACCCTCAGCAGACCACAGGAGGCAGCGCAGGTCAGCCTGCTAGGTGCGGTAGGGAAGAGGACAGAACCTGCTTGCCATTTGTCAGTAACGAGAAAGGCCAATGCAGCTTCCCACGTGCCTTCCAGGTCTGGGAGGGTGGGAAGAGCCAAGCCAGGCCAGTGACCCAGACTGGGTTCTGGGCAGCCTGGGAGCCGTCTTGGACAAGAGCCCGCAGCTGGGCACAGAGAGTTAGGAAAGGAGGCCACCGTGGTTCCAAGAGTTCCCCTGGCCACACTGTTCAGAGGATGAGGGGACACCAAGGCCTACATCTCATCTTGGAAGCAGCAGAAAATCCCACCCTAGGCCTGCTCAGGCTGCATGTGGTGCAACCTCAGAAGCACAGAGAGCGAAAGGGTGGTACCCCTGGGCACGTGTGGCTGTAACTGGTAGCTGGGAGGACGGCCTTAGACCCACACCCATGTTCTCAGCCACACCTATGTGCTACTAGGCTGGGCCCCCGGAATGCAAAGGGCAGCCTGAGGAGGGGCCCGGCTCCAATCCCAGACCAGGCTAGGCCCCCACAAGTCCTCCACAGAGTCCTTCAGCCTGTTCTGGGCCCCAGCCCCCTCGATCCCACCCCTTCCTCTCTTTGTGTGGAAATTGGCTAAGGAGAGTAGGAAGCCCAAAGCCTCATCTCATCTAGGAAGTGGCCTGTGAGCTCCCTCACCACAGAGGCCTTGGCATCCACAGCAGGTCCAGGGCCAACACCATCATCCTAGATTTCCTGCTGTAGACATCCAGTGTCCCACCCAGGGCTGCCCTCTGCTTGTACCATTGCCCAGAAGTTGAGGGGTCCCCAGGCAGGTGGGCGGCAGTGTGAGAGGGATGAGAAAGGAGAGGGCGAGAGGCCTCCCTCGCTGTACTCTTACTTAGAGCCAAGGCCAGAGGAGAGACTTGGCAGAAGCCTCCACTCCTCAGGAAGCCGCCTGAGCCTTCCACCCCCAGCCTCCAGCTACAGCCTTGGAGAAAGCCAGTGTCCAAAGGGACAGGCTGTGGGAAGAGCACTGTTTATCCTGTTGGGGGACAGGGAGAGGGGTATGACAGCTGGGCTACAACCTATACCAGCGGAACCTTACCCCACCTCCTCCCCAGGATTAACAGCAGCCTGCATCTTTAGACTCCTTCCAATGTGAGTATGCTAGCTCAGCTTGGGCCCCTCAGGACCCCATTACCCCAATGCCTTTTTTCTTTTATATTTTGCTAATTCCCAAGAAAGAAAATTGAGACAAAAAACAAGAAAAATAGAAGTCAGCACAATGTTGTCAGTCGATATCAACAGGAATTTCTGACTGGATGTGGTAGTGCC
>NDGM011191009.1:0-16434 GCA_002564305.1 Octomys mimax
TCGAGGAGCTGGAGCGCCAAGTGGCGCGGCTGAGCCGCGAGAACGCCGGCCTGCTGGAGCGGCACCGGCGACACCTGGCCGCGTGCGTCCGCCGCGCCGACCCGGGCCCCGGCTCAGGGCCCGGCCCGCAGCCGCTTGGCGCCGTCCCGGAGCTCGGCAGCCGCCGCGACAAGTAAGCGGGACCTGGGGTCGCGCGTGACGGGGGCGCGCGAACTTCTTGGGGGGCTCTGCGCCCCTCTGCTGGGCGGAGAGGGCGCCCGGCTGGGGTGTCCCCATCCGCTCGGAGGCCTGGGGCGTACCCGGGGATCCCTCGTGGAGTGGCGGTCCGGACTTGGACCCCACCCTGGGCGCGGCCGGCTCCCGGGGCGCGACGTTTCCACCCGCGGGCTCGGCGCGGACGCCCGGACGGCGCGGGACTTGAGCTCGGCAATCGCGGGTCGCGGCGGGCCAGGGGCCGCAGTCCGCGGACACACAGGGGCTCTGGCGGCAGGGCGAGGACGCTTGACTTGAGTGCCGCCGGGTCTGTTGGGGAGGGAGCGCGGCGGGCTCAGGTCCCCTCTCTAGTGGGTTTGGGTTTCCAGCAAGTCGCCTTGCCCCGCTAGGAACCTGTGCTGGGACCAGTCCGGGACACCCGGCGCTCCTCCCCCTGGATGCCTCTGCCTCTCGCGTCTTGCCGAGCAGCCCGGGTTAATTCTCCGCCCGCCTCGCTCCAGGATTACCCGGGCTATTGGGCTATTTTAGACGAAGGATTAAACGGGGGACCAGTACAGGGAGGGACTTTCCCTTGGTCCTGGCCCTGCGGCCCTGCCAGGAGCCTATGGGCTGGGCTCACCTCTTGGGTTCTGGTGCCCAAACCTGTGTTCAGCCCCTCCCTGTGGGGTGGAGGGTGTCCATCTAGGCCCCAGGTGCCCGAGTCTGTTGGGGTGGTGGTGGTGAGGTGCGCTGGGTGGGGCTCCTCTGTGTGTTGTGTCCACTGGTATCCCAGGGACCTCTGCCTTGGGGCCTTTGGGGATACACTGTGATTTTACCTTAGTCCAACTACAAAAGCACAGGGTGGAGGTGGAGGTGGGGATAGCGTGTTGCTAGATTAAGTACAGGATTTGGGGAATAGATGCTGGGAAAGGAGTTAACCTTGACTCTGAAATGGGGGTAGGTCCTCTGGTTTCCCAGAGTGGGAGTCCAGGTGTCGGAGAGCCCTGTTCCTGGCACCCAGGTGACCTGCACCAGGCTGTGGTCCCGAGACAGCCTGCCTCCCACCAGCTTGGCTCATGGGCTTTGGACAGCGCCACTAGGTCTGTGGCTCTTCGGAGGAGACTTGAGAGGGTGGGCTCAGAATGGAGCAAGTTTAGTGGCTCTTGTGTGGCACTGGAGTGACAGTTTCCTGCTTTGTGTTTATCTGGAGGTGGGGAGGCATGTGGGTAGCTCCTGATTGTTGTGGCTGAGCAAGGGAGCCCTACTGCCCCCTCTACCCTCTCTAGTTGTGGGACGCCACATAGTCCCTTCCATGGAGGTTGTGGGTCACTTGGAGCTGCCTGCAGATGCTGACTCTTTCCCCACCCATCGATGGGAAGACCAGCCGGGCTGTTCAAACGGAGTGCCTGGTACCCCTGGGAGGGATCCACATCCTTGATTTTATAGGAAACAGTGACACGCGTTGGTGACAGATGCTTCATAGCACCCTTCCAGGGGATGGTTTCCTTTTTTCTCTTCAAAGTCACCCTCGACCAAGCAGAGTGTGGGGACAGGAGAATTCCATGAGGCTGCACATCTTCCCTTCCACAGGGAGTCCCCCGTATCCACCTGGTTAGTGGCCTTGGAGCTGGGGGCAGAGGGAGCCGGGCAAAGGGATGTGAATGCCGAGTTTGTCTCAGAAGCCCCCAGCTTCACGTCCATCTGGCTTCTCTCTCTTTGAGATGCAGCCAAAGCCGGTGTCACCTTTAAGAAAGGCGTAGTATCACTTTTGAGCAGAGCAGGGTGGCAGCACAGTGCTTGTACCACAGCCTGAAGCAACTTCCACACTTGAATGTACAAGCCTGGAATCTGGACATCTTCGCCTAATGAGGGATTCAGAACCAGGAGGTCTGGGGCAGACCAGAGCATCTTCATGGGTAACAGTTCCAGGGACATCTCGTGCTGCTGGCTCATGGACCACACTGTGAAGAACCAACATAGAAGCAGGAGCCAGGGTGCCCTTGGTGATGGAGTGTGCGAGCCCCTTTGTGTCTGATTTGTGTCCCAGCCCTCCCGGAGACTTGCACAGAGGTCAGCCTTGGACTTGCCTGCTCGTGAACTTGGTGCTGGGGCACTTGGGGCTGCTTTCGAGAGTCTAGGTTGGGTGTGCCTGCTGCTCATCCAGAACAAACTGGTGGGTACCTAATGAGCAAGGGGCTGCCAGGACTCTCAGGAGCTTCTGTTAAGTAACTATTGTATGCAGAATGATCAGCTGTGGGCTCAGGGAGAGGGAGGAAGAACAGCAGAGAGAGGCACAAGATAAATAGTCCTGCATAGAGGAGGGAGCGAGGAGATGAACTTGATCTGAGGCCCACTCTGCACTCTGCATCCCGTGGTGGAGCCACAGGATGTCACATGACTTCCAGGCTTGGCTTGGGATGATCCTAGCCACCTCCTGTACTTTTTCTGAAGTTAATGGGCATACAGGACATGGACACACAGGAGGTGCTTTGAGCACATCAGACTCAGCCTTGTCTGTCCCTTACTTCTGGCCCAGTGGAGCCCAGGCAGGAGGTTAGACTTTTAGGGCCTGGTGCAGGGGGCATGGAGTGGGGAACATGGGCTGTGGGGAAGAGCTTGAGGTTGCTTGCTGTGACTAAGGGCCAGCTTCTGCCGAAGGTGCAGGGCCACAGCACTCTGTAGGGGCTCTGTGTCCCTTATGCTGGTGGGCCCACTCCCAGAACAGGTGCTGTCCACTCCCAGGGCTCCCAGCAGGGCCCAGGTACCCTGAGTGGCTGAATTCAGCCTGGATGACCTGTTCTTTCTCAGCCTCCAGCCCCTGCCTGTGGTGTAGACAGAAGAGGCAGAGGTTCCATGTAGGACAGACAAATACAACTGAGGGCTCATAGAGCAGCTTTATTCTGAGTTCACAGTTAGCTTGGTAGCACCTCACCCAGGCAGTCCAGGGAAAAAAAGCTTCTAAGCCCAGAGAACTTTAAACTTTTTTTAAGACACCCCTCTTGCATAGGAAAGAAATATAGTGACCAACTATGCCTTTGTTGACTTGGCATTAGGTTTTTTTCTTTTTGGATGCAGATTTCTTTCTTGTAGCACGGGCTGGCCTTGAACTCATTCTGTAGCCTACGCTGGCTTCAAACCCTTTTACCTCAGCCTCATGAGTGCTAGAATTACAAGTGTGTGTCATCACACCTGGCCGACTTGAGGCTATTTATTTTTCTTGTCATTGTTGTTGATTTCCTGTGACTTCATCAAAAGCCAGCTACATGCTAGAGGCCGGGGCACCTAACAGTGGTATCTATTGGATGATTGAAGCCTGGAAGGGAAAGTCTGATGGAAACCACTGTGTCTTTCCTTAAAAGTCCCAGGGAACTTCCACCAATACAAATATTATTGATGATTATGGAGAACCAAGCAGAGAAAAGGATCCCATGTGCCCACATTGACTCCCAAGTCCTTCGATTTACTAATTTGGCATGGTCTCGTTACTCCTATGTTACAGTCTCTATTCCCACTGTACAGATGTGGAAACTGAGGATTGGCGAGGTTATGCACCTTGCTGAAGCTCTGTCCTCCGGCTAGTGGTGGAGCCAGGATTTGGACTCAGGCAGCCTGGCTCCCCGTCTTCCCCACTGGTACCTGCCTGCCCCTTCAATGTGTGATAGTCAGCCACCCCTGTGCTGAAGGAAGCCCAGCATGCAAGGCTTTCCTCTGCCTCATGGCATCACATCAGCACAGCAGGATCTGGGATCACGTGAGGTGTCAGCTTGGAGGCCAAGGATAGAAGGAGATGATCCTTTCTAGCCTTTGATCCTCTGAAGTCTCTCTGCAGAAGTAAACATTGGCCTCCAGTGACCAGGGAGGGGCCCAGAAAGCAGCCTCCTTCACTTTCTTGTGCCTTGCAGCCAGTGAAGGGCTGTCACATCACACATCACTCCGGAGCTAGGAGCTGGTGACTCACTCTGGGGGAGGTTTCCAGTGGCATTCTCTGTTGACTTTCCAAACAAGCATTCTTCCAGGGTTTGTGGTGACATTAGCCATGACAATGGCACCTCAATTCAGAGGCCTGCTCAGGCTGGCCGCAGGAGAGGGGGTGGCAGGACAAAAGTGGATTATCCAAGCTCACAGCCAGCTGGTGACACAGAGCCGCCTACCTACGGGGGTCCTGGCATGGAACCTCTGAGATGGACACTGATCCTCAAAGTGGACTGAGAAACTAGGCGCCCTGGGTGCCATTTCCTGCCCCCCTAGGAAGGTCAGGGGCTGGGGAGAGGCCAGGAGGGCTTTTCCGTGATCTGTGAGTGGGGCTGAGAAATGAAATACTATTCTTGTTCTCCCAGCCAAGATAACGTCTGTATCCAGTGCTGGGGAGGATGGGCCTGTGTCAAGAACACGCTGCACCCTGCTTTGGAATCCTGGTCCTGCTTGGACAGACTGTATTCAGCAGGAAGGGAGCAGAGTGAGCCCTTCTTGTTTTCTAGCAGATGGTAGAGTCCACAGAACGAGGAGGGAGTGTTTCTCTGACGCTCTCTCCCAGCCGTCTGACAAGCTAAGCAAATTATTATTTTACAACCTGGAAAATAAATCAGGGAACGTGTTTTTATCTCGCTGTGGCTCCGAAGAGCAAGTGGCGCCACATGTGAAATGCAGGTTTGCCCTGGCTTGGGGCCACGGGGCCCTGCAGAGATCGAAGCCCTCAAGCTTTCCTGTGGGGTGCACAGGGAAGCCGAGCAGACACTCATGTCAGAGAAGCTGGAGTTGTGTTTGGGAGTATCAGCATTTTTTTTTTGGTCATCAGGTGGCTGTTTGTCCGGCCAGCCATTTCCTCTCTGACATTGTTTTGACAGCTGATCAGGGGATTTGGTGCTGCTGTTTCCTTTTTTTAATGAAAGAGCAGTGCTTGCCTAACTTGGGAAGTGTACCGTTCTGGGCTTGTCAGGGCGTCATCCGTGTAATTGCCACTGAGCCACAGGAGAAACAGACAAGCCAGGTGTTCAGCAAGAGCCAGGTCTGGGAAAGTGAATTGACCTCACTGAAATGAGCAGAAACTATAGGACAGGAAGCCATGAGGCCTACAGAGGTCAGTGGGTCTCCTATCTGCAGGCCCCCAACCACCCCGGGAGACATGTGCAATTGCCCCTCACATGACCAGGCTTCATGGAGCACGTGAATAGGAACCCCAGACAGGAAGGCCTTTGGGGTTTCAACCCTGCTCCTCCATGGGGCTGCTAGTTTAGAGGTGGAAGGGTCCACCTGACCCGTGCCAACAGATACTGAGAGCTTCTGTTTCCATCGTAGAGATCTGTGGCCTTGACTTTGATTCCCACCCCCTCCAGCTGCCCTGGCCTTGTTGTGGGGACCCTCCACCCTCCCTATGACCGGTCCCTGGGCAGTTATCCCTCTCCTAGCAGTGGGCTTACAGGGTGCAGCCCCTGCGCCTCCACTGTTTCCAGTAGCTTCACAAGTGAGCTCAGCCTATCTGAGTCACTGTCTCTCCCGGTGACAGATAAAAAGGCAGGAAGCTCAGAGTTAGGAATCGCCTGTGGTATTTGCCACAGTGGAATTCCCAGGAGGGACAGCTAGGGTACTTCGAAGGCTGTGAAGGATCCTTTTTACCCCAGTGTTTTTAAACAAGAAGAAAAGTTGAAAGAATTAAGCAAAACAGAAGCTCTTTCCCCCATCCTCCCACCAGGTTCTACAATGCAGGTTCTGAAATATTTGCTTTATTGCGTGCAGCGCTGCTCTTGAGGGTGCTTAGAATCATGTGGATGAGGAATGCTCATTTGTGGAGCGCCTCCTGTGTCCTGGAGTGCAGGCTCAGTGCAGCTGACACGTGATCGCCACCTTCTCTCTTCACCCTGTGCTGGTTTATGCAGGCAGAGTGCTTGTCCTGGGTTAGGCAGCTCTGACAGAAACCTGTACCTAGAACATGGCAGGGAGGGTGGGAAAAGGTCTGGGGCCACGCAGCCCCAGCACAGGAAGCAGATGGTCCTGCAAGGACATCAGCAAGGCTTCCCAGGAGATGGGACATTTGAGCCAGGACTTGAGGACCAAGGTGGATGGGATAGCCCCTGACATGCATTTGTATTTGTGCATATTGAGTATGAGGGTGAAAGGTTCTCTTGGCAGGTGTGGCAGGTCTGAGAATGGGGACAGCTAAGCCAGAAGGAATCCAGGCCCAGAACAGCCCATGGCTGTCACCTCCTTTAGAACCCAGATTCCAGATGTGAATGAGCTGAGAGATGTGATAAGAGCGAGTCCTTCTCCCTACGCCACGCCTTGGTTTTGAAATGCTTGGCTTTCTGTCCTTGAGACAGAATACACAGAGGAGCGGGACAGAAAGTCTAGTTTGGCCCCTAATCTTAGACTGTTTTAATTCCAATAAAGCTGCAGCAGTAGCTGAGCCTCTTCTGAGTGATGGGTGGTTGGGGGTGGACTCTATAGCATGCCTGTTCCTGCTCTGACAAGTGTAGGTTTTGTCCTTCCATTTTGCAGACAGGAAAACTCAGGCTAAGAGAGGTTGAGTGATTTGTCTACACTACAGCCACCTGGTGACGGAAGTGGGATTTGCACCCAGGTCTGTGTGAAGTTCCCTATCCCCCCTACCCCAGCTCCTGTGATCACCCGTCCCAAAGCTGCCTTAGAGCAGCTCTTGGTGTGTGACCGCTCTGGGAGATGTGATCTGGGCCATTCACACAGAACGAGGAGCCAGAACAAACTCCAGCATTGTCACCTGCCAAGAGCGTTGGAGGGGTCACCTGTCTGGCCATAGGGAGCAAGGCTTGCGAAGGGCAGCAGGCAGGGCTTCCTCTGAGCTGTGTGGGACCTCAGGGCTGGGCCTTCTCAGTCCTCTGCGGCCTGTGTGTCCAGTATTGGGCACCATGGGTCCACAGTGCTGAGTGAGATCTGCTGCTCAGGGACAGCTCTGTGCTCTGCCCTTCAGTCTTGAGAGACAGTGCCCAGGACCCTTACAGGGTGAGCTTGTGGAGGGCCTGTGCAGTCTGTAAGCAGCCTGAGATTGCTTGGGGACAGGTGGGGTCATGGGTATGAAGCCCTGGGGTCAGGTGAGGATGGGGCAGAGTGAGCAGGGCCATAGAGAGTCGTGAGGGACCCCAGTGATAATCTCAGGGGACAGGAGTCCTGGCAGGTGTAGAGTGGAGGAAGGGGTGAGTGGACTTGGGTATGAACAGGACCTCTGCCCAGGGCAAGTGGGGACCAGAGAGACGGCGGCTATGGCAGTAGACTGCACAGGGCTTGGGGAATGCTGGGAGCCTAGAGGCAGGCAGGAGCACATGGATGTTGGACAATGGAATGTGGTTTCCACTATCTCCCATCTCCAGCCCAGATGGGAAGGGGAGGTTGCAGCTTAGCCAAGAAGGAAGGGATCCAGATGGGACTTTGGTGTCCTCTCTGCAGAGGATCTGGGAACAGTGAGTGAGTCATGGAGGGTGACATCCTTGGACCCTGTAGCCTAGTTCCTTGTGCCACAGCCTGGCTGTGCATCCTCTGGCTGGTGGGCCAACCTCTCTGTACCTTAGTTTGCTCCTTTGTAAAACAGAGTTATAAAGTGTCATTTACCTGTAAAGGTCAATTCTTACTGTACACAGATGCAAAGAGTACCCAGGCTTGCTTGGCTTTTTCCCTCCCTCCCTCCTTTCCTCTGTTCCTCCTACCCTCTCTCTCTCTCTCTATCCTGTCCTTCCTATACTGTGGATTGAACCTAGAGCTCTCACTCTGACCTGTGTCCCCAGTCCTTTCTCCATTTTTAAAAAGATTTTTGAGACCGGGTCTCACTCTGCTGCTGAGTTGTCCAAGCTGGGTGCATCCTTGTAATTTTCCCTCAGCCTCCCAGAGGGCTGGGATTGCAGGACTTTGGTATCGTGCCTGGTGCCTCCTGCTAACCTTTATTACTGCTGTTCATTCTTTGTAGACTGAGAATAAATTAGAATTTAGAGAATAGTCCTTGGGTTTAAATTTCGATGTTGTGGGCATTGGGCGGCATCTATTAACCTGTTATTCACTTTGCGTTCTGTACATTTATCATGGCTGATTTTAAATCCAGCCTCTGTGACATGTGCCACCTCCATCCGTGAGCCCTCAGCTGCAGCCCCTTTGCATATTTTTAAGCTGGAGAGACTTCAGTTCTTAAGACTGAGTGGAGGGCTCCCCATAAAAAAAAAAAGAGCAGGGGCATCTACAGAGTCCGTTGCTCTCCACAGCCCAGCATCTGCCCATCCATCTGACCTCTGGGAGGCTCTGTCAGGTTAAAAATCTCCAGTCTCCAGGTGGCCTCCCTCCCATCCCTCCCCAGCCAGCCTTCCGGGACCTCCTGTGAGCCTGACGCTGGGCTCAGGATGCCACAGATGCCTGTGCCAGGGCTTCACCACACCACCTCCTCTGCATTCACAGATGCTTCTGCTGGGCTATAGCCAGGCCCAAGTTAAATATGGGAGCAGTGATATTTTCAACGTCTGAGCTGTTGTATGAATACATGTCTTCCTACTTGGGGGTGAAGGTAAGGGATGGTTCTTACCACCCATAGTCCATGATAAGGAACAATGTCGGATGACTGTTTGGGTAATAATTGCTATTCCTGTGAGGTAGGTACCATTATTACCCCATTATGCTGATGGGGAAATGGGTACAGAGAGGAGGGGCTGGGTGGGAAAGGTAGAGGTTGGATCAAGGATTCGACATGCTTATACCCCTCAGCGTGGACATTGGAACAGTTTTAGGAGACCCTTCTAACTTCAGTTTTCTGCATGTGGAGTACTCAGGTTGTGTGATTTCAGTCCTTCCAAACTTAGTGAGGCTCAAAGAGTTAAATAAATGATATTACAGTGACCTGGGCACACCCATGTTTATAGCAGCACAGTCTCTAACAGCTGACTCTTGGAATCAGCCTACATGTCCATCCCAGATGAATGGACAAAAAAAATATGGCATTTATGCACCGTGGAGTACTATTCTGCCATAAAGAGAAGGCTGCACTTGAGACATTTGTAGGAAAACGGATGCACCTTGAGACCATAATGCTCAGAAAAATAAATCAGACACACATATGGATTCTCTTTCACAAGAGACCCAAGGTGTCAATAAAAGCTAGATGACAGGGAGCAGGGAGAGAGAATTTTCCCAGGTAGGAAGTGGATCGAAGATGGAGGGAGGGGAGGCAACGGGACTGAGCTGGGTGTCGTGCATGCACCAGCTCCACACAGGACTGGAATCATCGTGTACTGTAAGCATGTAGTAATTAAGAAAAGCTTATTGAGGCTAATCGAGGTCTAAGATAATGTTGTCTTGGAGCGCCTTCATGTTTGCGGGAGAGGAACGCATTCTGCTGCAGGCTGGAGTGCTCTGTGTATGTTTAACAGGGCCAGTTGATTTCAGTTCTGTTTTCTTGGTGATTTCCTGGTGAGTTGTTCTGCTCATTTTTGAAAGTGTGGTACAGATGTTCCCAACTAGCGTTCTTGAAATCCTGCTTCTCCTTTGATTTCTGTTAGCATTTGCTTCACATCGTTCAGACTTTGTTGTTTTGCTGTATATGTGTTTAATATGGCTGCGCCTTGATGGATTAATCTTTTTGTCATTGTAGAATGTCCTTCTTTAGTCAGTCATGGTATTTTCCTTAGAGTCTTGTTTGATATCAGTATAGCCACTCTCTAAGCCACTGTTTGCATGGGATATCTTTCTTTATCCTTTTATTTTAAACCTATTTGTGTTTTCTGTGAATCTCAAGGGAATCTCTCATTCTTCTAGCCACTGCCTTTTGGTTTGAGTGATTAACTCGCTTACATTTGTATCAGTGTCATCGTTGCTAAGACAGGGGTTACCTATAGGGTTTTGTTGTTTATTCTTTGTCTGTCTCAGGTTGCTTTTCCTGTATTCCTCCCTTATGTTCTTCTTTTGTGTTCAGTAAGTAATTTCTAAGGTAATATTTTAATTTTTTGATTGTTTTAGTTCATAGGGGACTTTTTAGAACTTAATGAACCTTGTACCATGGGACCAAGGAAACAAACTGATTCTTTTGGTGGGGAGGATGTAAAAAGAGTTGAGATGTGTTGTGTATATGTACCAATTCCTTATGAGGAATTTAATCATTATGTACTGCAAATATGAACTGATAAACATCTTAAAATTCTTGAAAAATGATTTTCTCTGCTGTTTCTATCAAGGGCCTTGTTTTAAAGAATACATATGGAATGAATGAATCAGTCACTTATCAGGCTCAATTTTCTAGTTATTTTTGCTGTATAGTAATTTAAAATTCATAGTCAAATCACTGTTTTACTATATGTCAAGATTTTGTAGGTCAGAGTTTGGCCAGGGCTTGGCTGGGTGGTTCTTCTGTTCCCTGTGTTGTCAGGGGAACTTGTTCCCTGGCACTCAGCAGGCCTGGAGGGTGCAGATTTACTTTCACCCATGGGCCTGGCCCTGTAGGGGTATATGGCATGCTGACTTAGTTGGACCTGAGTGGTCCTGTGAAGTCTGCTAGCGTGATGGGCCTGGGAGTCAGGCTTCTTCCATGGTGTCCTGGAGTCTCCAGTTGAGTATATTGAAAGGGCCAGATGGGAGATGAGAGGTTTCTTGTGGTTTGCCCTTGAGGGTCCCACATCCTGCTGGCTGGGCAGATGACAAGGTCAGCCCAGGGTCAGGGATGAGGAATTGGGCTCCTCCCCCTTGGTAAGGAAGAACAAAGATGTGCAGAAATCTTTAAGCTCCCATGTCTGGTTTGCAGAGATGTGTAATCAGCTCCTCTTCCAAGGCCTAAGAGGTCCCACCCTGTGGTGTCTAAGGCAGGGCCCAGTTCTCAGCTCTTTCTGTCTGGAACCCAGCAGCCTGTTCCATCTCCATTGTGAGGAACTGTCCATGGAAGGCCATTGTGTTAGTCAGGCCTCTGTGACTGTGACAAAGTACTTGAGAGCATCAGTGTAAAGAAAGGAGGAAAGGTTTATTTTGACTCATGGAGCTTTCAGTCCAACATTGCTTTGGGCTCTGTGGTGGCATAGCCCATTGTGGCAGGAGGGCATAGTGGAGCAATGCTCCTCACCTTATGGCAACCAGGGGCTGAGAGAGACAGGGAGAGCAGGCCCCTCTGTCCCCTCATGCACACTCTTGTGACCTAAACACCTCCTCTGGGTGCTTCACTGGTAAAAGCTCCCCAAAGCACTGGGGCTGGGGCCATACCTTTATCATATGGGCCTTGGTGGCCACCCTAGAGTGAACCTAGGGTGGCCACTGTGGGAGGTAGTATAGCCTCAAGGGCTGGCACCCATGGGATGATGATGTTTCCCAGGCTTAGGACTAGGCCTGGGCTTTTGGGTGGGGAACTGGGGCAGCTCGGTCCCCCCCAGCCACTCCAGAACTTTCGCCATTCTTGTCTGCATCCCCCACACTCCAAGCTGTATTTTTAACTTGCCATATGGTGAAGCAGCCAAAACATCCCAGGAAGAGAAGGGGAGTCTGGGGAACGTCATCGTCATGGATGCGACATTGACAGCCACCGTCACTGGAGCCCTGCGTGTGTGTTCTTGACTCTTTCCCTGGCACTGAGGACGTCATGAGCAGCGTTGCTCCTGGCTGGTCCTGCTCGGGGGTAGGAATACCGATCATTCCTGTCCTGCCCAGGATGTCTCTATTAGTGGAGTGCCCAGAGGTGCAGGGTGAGCCCTGGAGAGAGCTCTTGCCCATGTACGGTGAGCAGGCAGGTGTGTGTTTTCTTCCTGCCCAATATTTCCTCCTCCTGTCTCTTTCCAAGTCACCTTTGCCAGTACAGGGCTCTCAGTGAATCCCCGCAAAGTCTGTGCCTTGGAAATTAATCCCCAGATTCCTATGTTGAGGGTGTTTGGAGGTGGAGCTTTTGACTAGTGATTGGGATGAAAGGAGGGTAGCCCCATGGTGTCATCTGCGGCTTTGCAAGACCTGAGCTAGTAGCAGGTTCACTGCATGTCCCTGCGTGGTGCTCTTCGCCGTGCCACCAGCCCTGTGCCCTTAGACTTCCCAGCTGCCAGCATGGGAAGTCACGTGAGGCTCCATTCTGCAAAAATTACAGGTCTCAGGCCCTTGGTTATGGCAACAGAAAAGGGAGCTTTGTGTGTTTGTGCCCTCTCTTGCTCACAAGCTCATCCTGTCTGGGGGCACCCGGTGCCTGTTGGTTGATTTGTCCACTGCTGCCCACATTGTCACCACCCTACACCATTCTTTCTGCCTAGAAGGCCCTTCCCACACTTGGATCCCTGCATTTTGAACACACCTTGGAAGATGGGTTCACATCCTGGCTGTTTGCTGATTTTGAAATAAGGATATGTTATATTTATTCTGGCAGTCTAGGTTCCCCAAAGCCTCCTGTTTGGTTTCACAGGCGCTCATCTAGGATGCCTGCCTCTCCCCTCTCTGGTGGGCAGCAGACATCCACTGCCCTTCTGAGGCCCTAACCCTTGTGCCCTGCTTATAGTGAAGTGACACCCTGGGACGTATTTCACGTGTACCCACGATGGTTGTGTGGGCAAGACTGGGGTTTCCACAGTGGGTGTGTGGGGCCATGATTCCTTGAGACCCAGGTACCTCTTCCGCATATCATGGAATTGTCCCCTTTCTCATTGTGCTGCTGGGTACAGTGATGAGACATATGGCACCGTCGGTCACATCAGTGCATGATGCATAGATGCATAAGATCACTTGCTGTGAGCTCTGTGCTGAAACTTGCTTCCGACTGGGGGAGCCTTATCCAAAAGCCTAGGGTGCAGCTCAGAATTCGAGTGTTTTTGTAGCAAGCGTGAACTTTGGGTTCCGGCCCCAGCACCCCCCCCCCCCACAGAGACACGTGCAATAATGACCAATAGCCTTGGCCACAGCTGAATGTCCACCTTTTGCCCCTGTGCAGGGCATCTGCCTTCCTGGCACGGCAGTGTCCGCTGGGAGCTGGACTGGAGTGAGCATTTACTGAGCACCTGCTTCATGCTAGTGGATCCCTTTTACCCTGTTTTACAGATGAGAAAACTGAGGCAAAAGAGGCAAAACCTCTTGCCTGGGGCCATGCAGTTGGTAAGTGACAGGGCCAGCTGTAGACCTAGTCTGTGTGGCTCCCAGCCAGCTCTGATGGGACTCAGTGAGCTCCTTCTTTCATGTCCCCCCAAAACCAGGAAACCCCATGCCAAGAGAGGAGAGTCAGGGCTGAGTAAGTGACCAGTAGCCCTTGTGTTTGTAAACCATGCTGGCTCAGGGCGTAGGGCTGGCCTGAGGTAGGCAGGGCTGGTCCATCACTGACTTCTAGATGCCAAAAATGAGCCTTCCTGGCTGGAGGCGTGTGTGTGCATGTGCATGTGCGTGTGTGTGTGTGTGTGTGCGTGCATGTGTGTGTATGTGTTGTTATTCCTTTGGGACAACAGCCTGTCTTCCTGTGTGCACTGTTTCTTTTTGCAGAGCTGTTTCTTTGATCCCACTATTGAACTGGCTCTTCGGGTCTGTCTTGGTCCCTGCCGGCTGGCTGCAGTGACAGAGTCCCAGGGCTTCAGACACTGTTGCTGCCAGGTCTGGGGCTCAGGCAGGCCAAGGGCAAAGCACCCACAGATTTGGCCCCAGCTCGCTGTCCTCACCAGATGCAGGGCAGGGGCTTGTGGGCCTTCATTCTAGCAGGGATGGCTCTAGCCTCATGCCTTTCCCCCATTCTAACCCATCGCCTGGGAGTTTGGGATCTCAGTATTCGAGCTGGGGGTGCAGAGAGGCCAACCAGGCAAGGTCCAACCCAGTTGCCCCTGTGGAGGTGCCTGTGTGTAGATGGACGTGGGTGGCGGGGCTGGGACACGGTCTCGTGGCCACTCTGTGCTGTGGGCACACAGCCCAGTGGGTCTCTCCTTTGTGAGGGAGCTTCGAGCTGGAAGGGGGAGCAGAGAGGGGCATGAGGAGGGACAGGAAGGCACGGCAGTCTCAGGTCTCCCCTCTGTGCTGTCCTCTGGGCGCTTGGGATGCCACATGTGGGATGTAGCTGCGCTCCCTGGTGGGACATGGCTTCTGACTTCTTGAGGCCACAGTGTCTGCTTGAGTTAACAGTTTGTTCCCAGAATCCTCCTTTGCTTGACTTTGATAGGCTCCAGTTGCAGAAACATCCCTCCCCTTGGCTGCTGCCCTTTGCTGGGTCTGTGAGAACCTGGAACCCCCTGGTTTATCAAGTGGCCTTGGGGCTTCAGGCTACCCCAGCTAGCCAGGTCGAGCTTGGCCGTGTGGCGGGAACAGGTCATGTTTGGTGTAGTGAGACCCATGCTTGGTCCTCGCATATCTCCCAGCTGCAGGACCTCAGAGGAAGGCCTGGGCCCAGGCTGTCATTCCACATGATGGCAGGCTGGTGGCTTGGGATTGCACACTGTCACCTCCCATGCCCAGTGTGCCAAGCGTACTTTGAGCCTAGCAACATTGCTGAAGGGAGGGTGTGTGCATGCAGGGCTGGCTGTGGGGTGGGCTCTGTCCTGAGCAGACCCAGATGCTTGTCCTCTGGAGCATGGGGTGAAGCTAGCGTTTCTATGGAGGGCACAGCTGGCACACAAGGAGCACACCTTGTTTGTGGTTCTTAGATGGAGGGGATGCCATCAGGGAGACCCTAGAGTCCAAGATGGAGGGAAAAGCAGAGATGCCCACAAAGGGAGATGGGGGCAAGATAGAGACACAGAAGGGCAGAGGGAGGAAAGGGACAGCACAGAAGGACACAGTGGGTGCTGTTCCACAGAGTTGGTGGCTGAGAGGTGCATGAAACTGCACGTCTGCCCTCCCTCTCCTGTTCCTTTCTGTACTGTGCTGCTGGCATCATTAATTTATTCATGTATTCACTCACCTGACAAGCCCTCACCGAGTAACTCCCAAGTGCCAGCCTTTCCGCAGGGTGACGCTGGGGCAGGGACAGGCCCCTGGTGGTCCCCAGGGTGTCAGCTTGGAGGGGACAGTGGCTCCTGAGGGATTCTTGAGATGGGTGAGGGGCCTTGCAGGGGTCAGAGTGAGACTGAGGTGGGGACAGCAGTCTGCAGGCTCCTGCTGCCTCTGTCTACTTACTGTGGCCCTGAGGGAGGCCTTATGCTTCCCATGCATAGGGCCAGGCCTGTGGCTCCTGCTACTGCTGCTGCTGAGATTTGGAAACCAGTCTGAATTTTCAAAGAGGGATGGTGCCAGGCAGCCAGGTGATGGGCACGGAGCTTGGACTCGGGGCTGGGAGAACGGAGGAGCACAAAGCTCTGCTCTGCAGAGCCCCTGCCTGCTTCAAGGAAGGCAAATTTCCGACCGGACTTGGTAGGGTCACTGATCCCCAGAGCAGCTCAGAGGCCAGGAGCTATGGAGCTATTTATATCCACTCCATCAAATCTTTGATCTTGATGATCTTGTGCAAAGCTGGTGTGGCGCTGGCTTTTGCACGGCGGCCTCCCAGGCTGCCAGTGTAGAGACAGGGACTCGGATGCAGGAGACAGACTTCATCCACACCTTCAGCTCTGGAGACTGGATTCTCCCTCTCTTTGGGGCAGGGTGCAGCTCTGGCAGTAATTGAGCACCTGTGCTATGCCAGAAACTTGGTTTCCAAAGGGGGGCTGTGTATTTTCCTTTTAAAACTCATGGGAGCTGCACGTGGTGGTGCTGGTTTGCGTCTCTCGTGCCAGCTCTCGAGGAGGCTGAGGCAAGAGGACTGTAAGTTCAGACCCAGCGTGGGCGCCTTGGTGACTTAGTGAGATCCTGTCTCAAAATAAGAAGTTAGAAAAAGGGCTGGCAAACAGCAAAGCCTTGGGTTCAACCTTCAGTAACAACAACAAAAAGTTGTACTAAACCCATACAACATGATTGGCACTAATACCTTCATGTTGCTTCCCTCTCTCAAATACCAGCTCCCCACTGTCCTCCCTGCAGCCTGCGCCCCTTCTTTCCTGTGCAAGGGGAGCCATGAGTGTCGATCTTTGGGGCTGGCTCTTTCCACTTGGCATGAGGTCCTCGACATTCCCGTGTGGCACATCTCGGGCTCTCCTTCCTTTTTAACTCACTGCTTTTCTTCCATCGTGGATGCCGATGTGCACTTATCTCTGCATCTATCCAGGAACTCGCGGGGCTCCCACCTCTTGGCTGGTGTCAGTGGCACTCTGTGTACGTGGATGTGCAAATCTGGGTGTCCCCAGAGTGTGTCTGCTGTGGCGGGGGCATTGCCAAGCACTTTATTTATTTTTTGCTTTTTGAGAGAGGGTCTCATGAAATTACCCAGACTGTCCTTGAAATCATGAT
>NDGM011191010.1:0-18669 GCA_002564305.1 Octomys mimax
TCTCTCTCTCTATCTCTCTCTCTCCTCTCTCTCTCTCTCTCTCTGTCTCTCTAAATAAATAAAAAAAAACAACAGTTTAAAATGTTTGTTTTGTTGTGATTTCTTTTTCATTATCCTAAACAATTAGAGATATAATAAGAGGAAACTATGGATCAGTAAATTGCTATGTATTATTTATTACTGGTTAAGTTGTCCAATTTTCTAGTTGTATTCATAGCTTACCAAAAATTTGGTTCTAAAAGAAATGAAACCTTAGTTTATTTTTGCATTAAAATTTTAAATCAGTAAATAAAATTCTAATCCTCTAAGTTGACTTCTTAGATAACTGACTTTGGAAATAATGTTTCCAAAATAAAAATCCAGGATTCACTTCTGTATATAATAATATAGAGAACAGAGGTAGTAAATAATGTTTCTTATCTTATTTTATAAACTTCATTACAACACTGATAAGAATAACCAGCATAGAAATTTAGCCTGCAATCTTTGTCATCAATACAAAATTAAAATTCCTGAGTAGGGCCAGGGAGACAGCTCAGAGGCGTAAGTGCCTGCCTGGCATTGCAAGGTCCTGAGTTTGATCCCTGGTATAGTAAAAAAAAAAAAAAAATTACTGAGTAAATATGAGTGAACAGAACCTATTGTTTTATTATCTTTAAAGCCATTGTGATAAAGATGTATTTATCCTGAGAATTCAAGATATTTTAATGTAAGAAACAACTTTGAACATAATTCATTCCATAAATAAATTAAAGAATAAGGCCTGTCTATATATCATCAAATGTAAGTTCAACAAGCATTTGATAAAATCCAATATCCATTTAGAAGTCACACAAAATGTATACACAAAGTATTGAATGCAACAATTGTATATTTAAAGGGCATCTGCATCAACCTTACAAGAGTAAAGTGAAGAACTATTTCTTTTATTATAATTCAAAGGTGATTTCTGAGTCTAATACAATATCAAAAAATAAATTACTCTAAAATTGATTTGTATTAAAAAAGGAGGAAATTTTCATGGAAAACTATTAAAGAAGAATAAGGGACATTCTTGGGTTACATGAAAGTATCAATTACTTTTAAATGAGTATATGAACTACATGCAACTTTAATTAATAGCCTACCAGTGTATTGGTAAAAATTAAAGTGTTCATCCTAAAATTTATATGAAATTATATGGCAAAAAAAATCAAACATAATTTTGTGTTAGAACAAATCCAAGAAAATAACGCAACCAGACATTAATATTTATGATAAAGTTAGAGCAGTACCAGTGTGCAGTAGCTCAAAAACAAGTCCAAGAAAGATGATGTATTTGATATTATATATATAAAGCATAAGACATTTAAACTAATATGACGTATACATTTCAAAATAAATGTTTAATGACTATATAAAACATTAATGGGAATGCTAATTATCAAATTTAAGGAGAGTAGTTAATGCAGAGGGACAAGGACCACAGCAATAACTGTAACCTTTTATGAAAAAGTGTTGGCGAGATATCTCAGCAGCATAAGCACCTGCCTGGCAAGCTCAAGGTCCTGAGTTTGATCCCTGGTATCAAAAAAAAAAAAAAATATATATATATATATATATATCAAAGTTTCTTATTTTCTCAATTTGTAGTACCTTGATCATTATTTTTTCATAGAACTCAAGGATGAAAGAAAGACTTAAGGCTTTTTATTAAGTACTTAGAATTCAAACAAACAAATCCAAATGAACATTCTAGATAGAATATTAAAGGTTGTTAGATGCAATGAAAAAAATTAAGACAAAAGACAAGATCATGTGTGTGTGCATGCTCACGTGTGCGTGTGTGTGTGTGTGTGTGTGTGTGTGTGTGTAAAAGATGGCAATTAACTATGGTCAATGACTTGGTTTGGAATATTGAAGCCCCCAAAGCACTTTTGTTGGGCAACTGCTTCTGGAAACCGAATGAATGCACACCTGAGCTGACAGGAGGTCTGACATGATACATCAACCAGGTACCTGACCATGGAGGCTACAGAGGAGTGAGCTCCTTCTCAACATGGACTAACTCATACCATGTCTGGTCATTGTTGAGAACGCACACACACATTCTAGCCAATTAAAAAAATCACAAGCAAAACTTGCGGGCAAGTTCCTATTCCTAAGAGCCTAGGCACACTGCTGAGAACTAACACCATGAAGCCCGTCCTAGAGCACTATCCTGCTTATCCAGGACATCACACAAGATTCCCTCAGCCAGAAATCTCTGGTGATGGAAACCCAGTGGACAAAGACTGAAACTTAAAGTACCGAAACCCAGATCCCAGCACAGGATTCTTCAGTGTGGGGAAGTTTGAAACAATTTCTCAAATACAAAGAACAAGAACAAGAGGAACTGTTCTTCCTTAATAGAAAGGTCAGGATGACACTTATACTGTATATTTCAAAAGATCAGAAACAGAAGCTTTTGAATGTTCTCATTATGCAAAAGAGATAAATATTTAAGGTGCTGGTTATGTTGATCACCGTAATTCTCCCACTATCTATACATGGATCAAAACATCACATTGTACTCAATGTACATCAATTGTACCCACATGTACAATTATTATGTATCAATCAAAAGAAAAATAAAACAAAACCAAAAGGACCCAAACAGTAACACTACAAGGACAGTGTGATGACCTGGTCACCATGTTTTCTTGAGAAAGCTTTTTGTGCAACTAGAACAGTACAAGGACAAAATAATACACAAAGCTACAAAGACATTTTTTTTGTTGCTGAAAATTCATCTTCTCAATCTAGGTCATGCTGAGAATTCTAAGAACAAATGTTAAAACGAGGTAAAGCACCCTTTCAAGAGTGAAATGCGAATACAAGTAGATGGGTGGAATTTTGTGCCTGCAAGAAAACATTGCTTTCTGTAATGGGCTTCTTCGTGATTCAGTGCTTTGTGTTTATACCCAACTTGTTATTCGTATAAAAATTCTAGGTCACTTGGGCTGGCAATTCCAGTGATCAGAATTTCACTGGAAACATTTTTGTCTCCAGTTTTCTAGTAGGTAGTCAAACAGAAACTTTAACAACGTTGACCTAAACAACCAGCAATAACTTAAAATAGCTGTCCCAAAAAATTTGCCTATAGACTAGAAGAAATGGCCTTTTACACAGGGTGCTTAAAGGATAATTTTGATTTGTACAATAATGATGCAGTATAAAGGAACAGCTGAGCTTCTAAAGATAAAATGAATCTTCTTTCCCAAAAGGCAAGCTAGTGCAATTGTTATATATTTAACAAAGAAAATGCTGGGGCCTTAGCCGGAGTCTGCTGATCCTTGCTGTAGAGCTGAGTGGGCAGAAATCTCTCTTTAACCACCTGGTGCAGTTGCTTCAGAGAAAAGAGCTTCGTACTATCATATAACTAAACTGAATCTGCAACAAATAGGGGGATGAATTGGTGACATGAAATTTATATGCAGCTCATTTTCTATTTTTACAAATTACCCTCTTTTCTGTTTTTTTTTTTTGTTTGTTTGTTTTTTCCATAAAGAGATGGATGGGTGTGGGTTTTTACGTGACTACATCTGTAACTTGACCCAATTTGAATTTAAAGTTTACAACTAATCACCTATCTCTTTTTTTTTTGAAAATATATTTGACTGATTAAATCAAAGCTTGAAGAAAATTGACCTAATATTTTTACTTTATTCTTTGTTTTTCTGTTGAGACATGACTAGACTTTAGCTATGGGCCATCCCAAGTTTTCAGACAGCAAACAATATTTTTAGTAGTTTGAAAGATCAAATAACACATCAAGAGGTTGAGTTATATCAGTGTACCAATCAGAGGTCAAAAATATTTGACATAAAGCTATGGAAAAGTGTGCTTTCCCACCCTATTAGAGAGCAAGCTTGAAATTCACTACTTAGCACGAAAAAAGAAATAAAGGCTCTACGGGGAGATGGTGAGGAATTTGTCATTGCTCAAATCTAGTGCTCAGCCCTGAGCTGAGTTTAATATTAATCTTCATAGAGGCATGTTTGCAGGACAGGGAATAAGAGAAACACAGCTAGGATTTATTGAGCATGTGGTACAAAATCCATTTGTGTAGGGCTATTTTTCTTGCACAATAAATGATTAGGAGGAAAAAGGGAAAAGCCTAAAATTGGTGTCAACCTCTTTACTCCACCCATTTGGGATTACCAGGGAGATAAATACATCTGTTTATAATATATCATTACTGACAAAGTTGAGAAGATGGAAAGGCAAAAGTATTGAGCAGGCAGGAGCATGACAGGATCTAGCTGATGTCCTTACAGGAGGGCTTGCCAAGGGAGAAGGACGGCAGAAGTATTCACTGAGCTTGTTACACAAGCTGAGGGCCATCTTTAACCAATTTTATGAGGAAATCAATGTTTCAAAGTGAGAATGTATCTCTTCTTCCTGCCTAAGATTTACAGGTAAATGCATCCTTCTCATCTGCTAACAAAGCATACAATACTCTAAAACATGGATCCTTGTCAAATTGGGGGCTTGTATTAAATTACAGCTGTGAGATTAGGCCAGAGGACTAGATAGTCTTTTCCTCTTACCAACTGAAGAAAGGTTATATGTACTAATACCATCTTCAATTTTAACCTTTAAGTCTTTGTTATAACATCTCAGAAAGAAAAAATCATCCGCTGTCCTACCAAATATTAGATTGACCCAAAAGTTGTAGTTTGGGACAACAGTGCAGCTTTATTTGCTTTTCAACCTTATGAATTCTTCTCTGGAAGTTCAACCTCCATGGCCTGGGGTGCGCAGTGCTGATTGCACTAGTTTGCACATGTTAAACAACTGCCTGCTGCAGAAGAGAAGTATGCACTGACTCTTGGTAAGCATCTGGCCAGATGAGAGAGGAAGAGTAAATGATGACAATGGGGAACACATACCCAAGGTTCTGTGGTTGTGAGGGTCTCACTGTGCATTTACAGGGAATATTTGGCAGCCACCTGAAAAAGTGTAGCTTGGGACTCATCAAAACAGATATGTGAAATGATTAATTATGAGTACTGACCTCAAACTCATGCACTGTCTACACTGGAAACGTTTTAAATTCTCTAATTTCTAAGGAGATACTTTTCACCATGACTTCCTACATAGGAATGTCTTTTGTGTATGTGAAGATATTTTTTCTGCTCTTTGTCTTTAAACATGTGTCCCATACAGTATGTGTAACAAAGTCCTTTGCATTTGTTATGGTTTGTGTATATTTGTCACCACGAAGACTCATGCAATCATGAGGCAGACTTCTAGAGTTTGTGATTAACTTGTGATCTACTGGGATTGTGGGTGTGTGTATATTCCTAGTCTGGGACAGATACTCTGAATATAACCTAAGGAGCGCCTCCTCCCATTTGCTTTTGCTATTTTGCTGTATTCTGCTGCCATGTGCTGCTGCCCTCTGCCATGTGCCAGTCTGCCTTGGAGCAAACTGAGTATGGACTGAAACCTCCACAAACTGTGAGTTAAATAAGCCTTTCCTTCCTTCATTTTGGGTGTCAGCCATTTGTTTCAGCAACGAGAGACGAGTAAGTGAGATAGCCCTCTTTGAGCATCCAGTGTTTACATAGATAATAGCTATATGTTTTCTTTACCAAATCCCAACGGTTTTGATTTTCCGTTTGGCTTTTAGCCTTGTTTCCAGATTTCCCAGAAGATTTTCCGATTTCTGTTACAACCATGAGTACTGCATCCATTGTTCAGTGGATGCCTTCCTGAGCATCCCACCTCTCAGACCAAACACTTACTAGCAACTTCTAGAATGTAATATATGTTACAGACACTCCCAAGGAATGTGAGTGACCAGCTGAGTCTAAAATATTGCCGCTACTGTTTTTTAAAAATTGAGGGCCCCTTTCTAATGTCAGATGACTTACATGATTTAAGGTCTGGTTAACTAAAAATTTATTAGTTTCAAAAGTGGTTTGTTTTCCATAGATTTGAGGTGAAGGAATATCTTATACAGTTCATATAAGCCAAAGAAATTTTAGAAGCCATAGAATATGATGCTACACACACACACACACACACACACACTCATATGCACTTTTCAGAAATCTCCCAGATTCCAAAAATAGAGGTCCAGCAAGAAAATTCACTAAATTCTTTCTGAATTCTTCAGTGAATATAACTATGACTACCAGAGGCCAGCCAGTGGTGTTCCAAAGTTGGAAAGAGATAGTTGTGAAACTGTACTTTGGGAGCTGGTACAGTAACCCTACCAGAGGAACACTCCTCACTTAGGATTACTGTTGTGAGCTGGATTAATTTCTTTTGTTGAATTCTATTTTTCTCCATTATTGGTACTTATTTTAGGTGAACTTTGGATTTTCTTTTGAGGGCTCAGACCCAAGATCTGGTGCATTTCAGGCAAGTGCTATACTATTGAGCTACACCCTCAGTCCTAATTTAGTGTCATTAAATATTTCATAAACTGGCTATTAATTCTATCTCAAGCATGTGCTTCTCCTGTCTGCTGAAGGCATCACAGCAGTGTAGCAGGAGAAGCAGAATCAGCTCTTTCTCCTGGCATTGATCCCTAACAGGCCTGTTTATTACTCCTGACCCCTCCAATGAAAACACCCCTAAAATACTGCCTGAGGCAAGACTTCTATTCAAGATCTATAGGGTGCCTGGGTTTGCTTTCGAGAGCCCTTCTGCCTTTCATTATGCTCCTCCTGCCACTTCGGTTGTTTTCTTTCCCAGGGCTGGCAGGACGGGTGGTTTGGGCTGGCTTAGGGCACAGACATCCTCCTGTCATTGTTCTGACCTTCTACCTAAAGCTACTGGCTGGAAGACACATAGAAATTCCAAAAGTGTGATCACAGCCCTGTTTTCTGTGAATATATTATTTATGCTCATGATTATTTGAAAGTTAGAAAACATTATAGGGATGTGAGAAGCCCTGGAAAAATATAGACAAGTAAGAGGGTATGATTTCATGGAAGATCAGTTTAGGATTTGGGCTAAATTTATACTTATGTCCACATGCTAAGCATTCACTCTCTTAAGAGCATTTTGCTAACCATTGATGCAGAACTAAGTAATAAATTACCTAGACGGAATACATTTTCAAAAGGCATCTAGCTGGTGTTTTCTACCTTTACTTAATTCAGATTTGAATAAAGAATATTGGAACAAAAATCTACAGTGTCAGCCACTCAGTCCACTAGGTCTCAGCAAATGCCTTAGCTTAGACTTTGAGACTTACCATGCAGGAGATCATTAGGTCTTAACAGAGGGAGTCAGGAATCATGACAGTCCCATAGGTCTTAGGACACAGTGAGTCACTCTGTCAATCATGCCATTCAAGGGTAAGTTTCTTCTTTTCTGTTGGGGGGAGAACTGCCGTCATGATGGACCTTGAGAGAACTGTCATGGCCACTAAGTCTATTGAGAAAATCAAAACCACCACCATCCACCAAAATCGAAATTAATTATAGTGAATTTGATTCACTTTCATTATTCATATTTTTAGAGTCTGACATCTGCTGTTTTTTTGCAGTGCTTTCCCTGACCACCAAAGGTATACAGCACAGGCACCCCTTTGTCTTTACCAAGTAGAACTCTATACTTTCAGAAGTGAATTTGGACAGCTGGATCCCTCATTTAGCCTGAGCCCCACAGGTCCCATCCAGGGCCTTCTTCTTTCTGCCACTGAACTCCCCCCGGGAGATGATTCAATGTTTCTGTGTGTTTCTGAGGACTGATGGCTTTAAGTCTTCCGGAACTGCTTCCTCCTGAACATGAGTGGCCCTACCTGTATGGAAATCACGCGACTCTCACCATAACTGGCCCAGGGTCTGGTGGAAGCTTCCAGCCCTTAGGGGCTTAGTCCAGGAGGAAAGCAATGGAAGCCTTAGGTGATCGTCTGCCTGGTATATAACCACTACATGCTGAAGACATGAAAGATGTTCTAAGGTTAATCAGGAATGAGCCAAAAATCAAGAGGACAATTAGGGGGATCAGGGTCCCAGAAGACGGAGTTCCCTTGAGAACCAGGAATAAGTGTACCTCTTCCAACTAGACCAATTTAGTGATTCTATTAATTTTTTGTTTTTGTTTTTGTTTTTTGAGTTGTGGAATCCATTCTATCTAGGACCACTTCAGACTAATTTACAAAAATGTAGCAATCTGTAAGCAGAAGTCTAGCTCTGATAAATAAGATGGTGAGGACATACTGTAATATTTTTATGAGCCTGCATTTCTGTTACATTTGCTTGGCAGCAGCATTCACTATATTTATTCATAACTCATAAAGTTATTCAAGAAGAGGACCTTCAGAACAGCTCCAGAAAGTAGAAAAATTGATGAGATTGGTGTGTTTCAAGTGAGGTGGACTATTTTTCAGATCATTGCTGATATGTCTTTTACTGCAATACATTATTTTTTAGTTTAAGCTCTCATTATATATTTTGATCATCCCTCATTGATTGTTTGTGGAAAATTCTGTCAAATAAAAACTATGGAATGCTCTTATTTGACTTGTTCGCTCCAGTTGACATTGTGAGACCTATGGCTCTTCCTCTAAGTCAAAATTAGCATGAAAGGTAAATGTTTTGAACTCACTCCAACATGAAGGCACCTGGCACAGCACAAGTAAATACAAAAGCAGGCACCAGAACTATCACAGCGAGTGGCAAGAACAGTGTGATAAATATGCTGGAACCAAAGCAGAGAATGTGAGAGGGGCTGGTGGCAATGTATCTTTTGCTCTAATAAAATGTTTAAACATCTACCACGTATTTTGATCATACCTCATCTGAGTCTAAAACTGAAGTCAATGCTGATCAATGAATTTGTTCAGCTTAACAAATATGTTCTGGTTATGATTTTATAAACTATAGATCACTGTTCATTGCAGCCATACTTTTCTTGAATCAATCCCCCCTCTTCCTTCCTTTCCCTTTATTCCTTCTCTCTCTTCAGCTTTCTTCCCTCCACCTCCAGCTTGCGCCTTCCTTTGTCCAGGGGCCCCATTCTCACATGGTACGTGGCCCTCCGTGGCTTTCCTTGTTACAACATTTTATACATTTCTTAAGTTACGTTCAGATCTCTGTCGTGTTTTCTCACTTAAGATCTCAGACAAAGCCATCAAAGTCCCACGTAGCTAGTGAACATATTTTTCACAGCTGCACTGGTCCATGGAGTGGATATGTCATCCTTTAGCCATAATCCTATTGAAAGACATCTATTCTCTTTAAAACATGTTGTCCCAAGGACAATTCTATTATAGATTATATTATATTATAGTACATGTGTCACAACAACATCCCTGAAATATAGTAATGTTATATGCATTTTCAAGTCAAAAGACTATAGATAAGAAAAGTTAATTAATATGTAAATAATTACACCACCAGTCCTCTTTTATTCTAGCCTCATATTTTTCATTATACTACATAAAATTATTTTGTTCTTCTGACTTCTTAAAATTTTTATGTTATGGAATACATATTCATGTCTCTAAACCAACTGGTATATTTGGTACCTACTAATGTACAGTAAATATATCTCTGAAATTTAAGAACAGGTATTTAGAATTGATTCAAATATTCATTTTGTAGTCATAATTTATTACAAGTTTAGGTCTGTTGGGTGAGTTATGATGAGCTAAACTTTCAAACTCATTTATTCTAATGCTTTACAATTGTGATTGGCAGAAGACACATAAAGAACATCACAGATTTCTAGTCTTATGTTACATGAATCAGCTTGACAAGGACTGTCTCAGTTACTCTTCTCTCTTGGCTGTGACAAATACTCAACACTCAAAATGAAGGAAGGAAAGGGTTATTTAGCTCTCAGTTACTGGAGGTCCATACTCAGCTGGCTCCAAGGCCGACTAGCACATGGCAGAGGGCAGCAGTTCATGGAGGCAAAATATGGCAGAAGAGCAAGAGTAAATGGCTTGAGCAGTGGCAACAATGGCTACAGAGAGAAAGCCTGTCACCCTTAAGTAGCATTCAGGCTATATACCCCAAGCTGGGTGTAGTACTCACTCGCATAATCCAGAAGTACTAAGACCTGTAATCCCAGCCTTGATCATGAATTAATCTCAAACTCTAGAAGTCTCTGCCCCATGCCTGCATGAGGCTTTGCGGGGGACAAGTAGACACAAATCATAACAAGGACTAAGCATACCATGGATCTTTATGTATGAAATATCTTTTGGAACCCATTGGAGATAAACTAACAGATAAGCCAGCATCACTGTGATCCCAGGAGAAAGAAAAAATGCAAAGGGGAGTCCATATGCAACTTGGATTTTTCCATGAAGATATTTCTCATTTTCTGTAGACAAATCTAGAGGCCAAGCACAAAGTGGCTGTCTCATTGGGGTAACCATATAGAAGCCAGAATTTCAGCTGTTCTATTGGATGGGATATGAAATGAAAGTAGGGAAAATATAAAAGTAAACCCTCAAAAATTTCAGAACTAAATCTGCCATTACACACAACTAGCAGGATCCTGAAGGGGGGGCAGCAAGAGATTAAGAACAAAACTGGACACCTACTAAAAGGAAATCTGAGAACAGGTGAGACCTGACCTCTCTGATGGAAGGGCAACTACATCCCAGCACAGTCTGTGTCTTTAAAAACTGTAAAGTGGAGGGAAGCTGTTATGGAGTCAAAAAAGCAAGGTCTCGGTGCTTTGCTGAGAACACTGACAGGGAATCATTCTCAGAGCCAGCTGTGCTGTAGTTAACCAGAAAGAACACCAAGGCCAAGCACCTGCTGGACTGGCCTTTCAACTGCAGCTCATCCACTCCACACAAATCTTCTGAATTATTTGATTGAATTTAGGTAATTATGAGGGTGAGAGTCATAAAGCACTGCAAAATATAGCATCTAAGAGGCAGCACAGGACTTGAAGGATTTCAAAAGCTGCATGTCACTAAGAGGGCTCCAAATGGAGCTTAATTCCTAAGAAGTAAGAAGGGTTGGGTGATACATCCTTGTTATGGTTTCTGTCTAGTTTTCACCCTAAAGTCTCATGCAGTCATTGGGGCAGCTTATAGAGTCTGTGATTAATTCATGAACCAATGCTGGGATTGTGGGTGTGAGTGCTACACTCTGGCCCTGGTGTGGATAATCTGCAATACAATGCAAAGAAGGGAGAAAGGTTTGCTAGCAGCCACAGCTGCTGCCCCTCCCTTTGATTTTTGGGGTTTGCCACTGCCATGAACTATTATCCTCTATGATGAGCCACTCTGTCTTGGAGCCAGCTGAATATGGACCAAAACCTTCATTAACTGTGAGCTAAATAAACTCTGCCTTCCTTAATTTTGTGTGCCAGGTATTTTGTCCCAGCAATGAGAAAAAGAATAACAGACAGAATTTGGTACCAGAGAACTGAGGTTATTGTTGTGACTAAACCTGACCATGTGGATTACAAGCATTTGGGAATGGCTTATGACAAGACATAGGAAGGGACTGGAGATGTCACCTATAAGAGAAGAGCTGGAATGCCTTTGGCTGTTCCATATGAGAGATTCTAGTCAAATCTCAGAAGACCAGAATCCTGATAGAAATATTGCCTTTAAAGACCTGGCTGAGGAAGTTTCTTCTGGAAAGAAGGACTGCACTGGTTGTTGGTCTCCAGATGATGTGTGTTATGGCTTGACAGAAAGTTTGTCTGCATTTTGCTCCTGTCCAGAGACTTTGCCTGAGACTAAGATTAAGCACAGGAGACTGATTAATCTTGCAAAAAAATTTTCAAGGCAGTCGAATGTTGAAAGAATGGCATGACTTGTTTAGAGCTTTTGGTCAGATTTATGTGGATAATCAAGAGCAAGGAGCCCAGAAGGATGATTTAAAATGTGAGTTTGGCCAGAAATGAAGAAACAATAAAGCTATGGAATGCAAACATAGAGAGGAGAGGATCTTCATTGCTAAGAAATAACAAAAGAATAGAAAGGATGGCCTGTGGGCATCAAAGGAGGTAGCAGGTCTCCACCCTTTGCCACTCAGAAGTGCAAAGGTGAGGGACTTTGCTGTGGAGAGAAAGCTAGAGTGCCGTGTTCCATAATGGCAGTGGTGGCCACAGCATGTTCATGAATGGTGGCCTCATAGAAAATTTGTTCCTCAGAATCATGGCCAGAGTGCTCAGCAACCCGGGCACTTGAGCCCTACACCCAAGAGAGAAGAAAAGCTGGCTACTGCTCCAGCTAGAAGCAGACCTTGGCATCATATGGCACTGGTTTTAGGTGCATGCAGAGTGCAAGAGTTCTGAGGTTAAGAAGGAAGGCTTCCACCTAAATTTCAGAAGGCCTGGAAGGCCAGGCAATGTGCCCCTGCGAGGGCACTGTATAAAGTGGTAAGTGAGAAGCTTTATGTGCAGTGGAAAACCCAGAAGTTTGGAAAATCCAGGGACATGAATCATCTTAGGAAAGCTGCATAGAGAGAGCAAAGCAGACCTAAGAAAGAAGCCATGGGAGCTACAACTAGCAGAAGTATCACAGAGATCGAGCCACATGGGGCACAAAATTTGTGACCAATTGATTCAGGTATTCCACATGGAACTATAGGACTTAATGTTTGCCCTTTGGGATTTTGGACTTGCTTTGGTCCCAATGCTTTTTATTCACCAGTTTCTACCTTTTGGAATGATAAAGTTTATCTTGTGCCATTGAATGTTGGCAGTGTTTAACTTTTCATTTATACAGGGGCTCATAGCTAAGTGTTTGCCTTGGATCTTGGAGGACACTTTGGACTTGGACTTTTTAGCAATGCTAAACTGCTAGGACTTTTGGAACCCTTAGAGATGGACTAAAATGTGCTTTGCATGAAGGGATGTGCATGAGTCTTTTGGGACCAGGGATGGAATGTTACAGTTTGTATCTAGTTTTTTCCCTAAAGCCTCATGCAATCATGGGGCAGCTTCTAGAGTGTGTGATTAATTCATGATCCAATGCTGTGATTATGGATGTGAGTGCTACACCTGCCCTGGGGCAGATAGTCTGCATTACAAGGTAAGGAGGGGAGAGGAGCTTACAAACAGCCACAACTTCTGCCCCTCCTTTGCTCTTTGCTCTTTTCTGCTTCCATGAATGGTTGCTCTCTGCCATGTGCCACTCTGACTTGGAGCCAGCTGAGTATGGACTGAAACCTCCATTATGAGCTAACCTTTCCTTCCTTCATTTGGATGTTGAGTATTTCATCCCACCAATGAGAGAAGAGTAACTGAGACAACACTGGACATTCAGCTCAGATTCTAAAGAGTCATGAACTAGCAACAAAATCCATAATTCATTTAGAAAGACACCATTTTAGAAGACAGGGCTATAGTTTTAGAGTAAGCACAACTGAAAGGTGTCAACCCTAAGAACTAAAATATAATGTGAACTAGATCACAGTGATCTGCAGTCTATCTGCTTCCAGGAGAAAAATCTATTCCTTGCTGGAGGCACAAGTTATCATCCGAAGCCTCCATATTGCGCTTTTACCCAATAAAAATTCTCTGTATGTATTTAAAAAGAATAACTGACAGAAAAAAATTCTTAAAAGGTCACAGAAAACATCTACAGAAGAACAAGATAATTGAAAAAGGTATGATCAAAATGTTTAAAGAAGAAGAAAAGAGAGAAGTAACAGCTAGATGTAAGAAATTTCAGACTGTAGGAATATGTAAGTTGAAACATTAGAACACTAGAAGACATTATCTGACAGCAGGAATTTAAGTTATGGCTTTAATGTAAGATTAGATAGAACATAACAGGTGATTAACTTGAAAGATGGGACATCCCAAAATATCAAAACTAGAAAGCAGGAAGGTAAAATAAAGACATGGTACCTGTGTCCAATTAAATCATGAAAGGACCAAAAACTGCTGAAAAAATAAAAACTTTTGCTGAATTTTTTAAAAATATGAACAATTTCACCATTAGAACTTCCATGCAGGTGTTTAAGTTACTAGACACCGCCACTGAAAAGTTAAAGATTGAAAGATTTATTTCATTCACAGTTTGTAGAGGATTCTGTCCACAGTCAGCTGGCTCCAAGCCAGGGTGGCCTGTGGAGGATAGACAGTCAATGGCAGCACAGGGAATCAACCTAACAAAGAAATTAAAAGATTTCTACATCGAAAACTACAGCACTCTGAAAAAGAAAAAGCAAGATCCAAGAGGATATGAGAAAATGAAAAGATATTCCTTTCCCTTGGGTAAGAAAAAGCAACTCTGTAAAAATGGCCACATTCCCCAAAGTGTTATGCAATTTTAACATAATCTCAATGAAAATACCATTGACATACTTCATAGAACTAGAGAAAAGATTCCTAAAATTCATTTGGAAACAGAAGAGACCTAAAATAGCAAAAGAAATTCTGAGAAACAAAATAAAAACAGGAAACAGCACAATTCCTGACTTGAAATTATACTACAAAGCTACTGTGATAAAATCAGCATGGTTCTGGTAAGAAAACAGACCAGACGCTCAATGGCACAGAATACAACATGCAGACACAAATCCAAACACACTCATCCCCCTTATCTTTTACAAAGGAGCCAAACATGCTTATTTGAAGAAAAAATACCCTCTTTAATAAACAAAACTGAAAAAAAACTGGCTTTCTACATGCCAAAGACTAAAACTACACCCATGTCTATCAGCATGCATTAAATTAAAATGAAAATGGATCAAAAAATCTAAGTATTAAAATAGAAACACTAATTCTACTGGAATACAATGTAAATAGAAATCATGAAGACATAGATTTAGGCAGAGAGTTCATGAACAAAATCCAGAATGCGCAGGACATAATTCAAAGAAATCAACTGGGATTTCGCCATATTAATAAACTTTTGCACATCAAAAGAAAACACCAGAGAGAAAGAGAAAAAAAAAATTAGCTAATTGTCCCTCAGACAAAGGACTAATATCTAGAACATATAATGAATCAAAAAGAATCAAGACCCAAATTCAAAGACCCAAACCAAAAAGGGGGCATCTGAGATGAATAAGCACTTCTCAGATAAAGAAATACAAACGTAAATAAATGCATGAATAAATTGCCAACATTACTGGATAGATACAAATTAAAACAACACTGAGATTCCATCTCACACCAGAAATAATATCCAATCATCAAGAAATCAACCAATAACAAATGTGGGGGGAAAGGAACACTTCTCCACTGTTGATGGAGACTTGTGCAACCACTGTGGAAATCATGCGATGAGTCCTCAAAAGACGAAGACTGGAGATCACATTTGATCCAGATATTCCCCTTCTTTTTATCCTCTTAAAAGAATTAAAAGCAACATGTGCACACGGATGTTTACAGAAGCACAGTTTGTAGCAGTTAAATCTTAGAAACAGCCCAAATGCCCATCAATGAATGAATGGATAAATATATGTGGATTTTTTTGTATGATGGAGTTCTACTCAGCCATGAAGAAAGATAGACTTGAAGCATTTATAGTTCAATGGATGGACCTTGAGACTAAACACATAAGTGAAATAAACCAGACACACATATGTAAATATCACATTATCTATCTGGTGTGATAAATGGGAAGTGTAAATAAGAACCACAGTATATATTAGATATTATGAAATAGGAATAGACTGTTCAAAAGTGTGGTGGTTGATACATTGTGTCAATTTGAGATGTCAGAAGCTTGGCTTGATCTGCTTGTGGATTCCACACCTAGGGGCATCAGGGCCCAGCCCTAGGGCAGGGAGGACCCACCCCAGAGTGACTCAGCATAAAAAGGGTATATAAAGGAGTCGATGAAGGCTTCTGCACCCTACTTCCTGGGAGGAGTTCTTGTCTTTGCAGTTCTATTTCACAGCTCTGCCACTTCAGAAGAGCTTGAGCTCCACAGCCATGCCACTTTGGAGGAGCTCCAATCTTTGTGGTGGAGTGCTGGTCTTCACAGTTAGTGCAGAAGAAAGAGAGAGAGTCTTGATGGATGCCATAGCTTCTGATCCTCCTCTATTCTTCATTGTTTTCTGCTGTCATGAACTGCTGTCATTTGCCTTGAAGCAGGTGGAGTATGGACTGAAACCTCCACTAACCGTGAACTAAATGAACATTTCCTTCCTTCATTTTCAGTGTTGGTATTTTGTCCCAGCAATGAGTAAAAAGTAACCAAGACAAAATTTGGTACCAGAGAAGTGGGGTCCTTGCTGTGACTATACCTGATGATGTGGATGACAAGCTTTTGGTGATGGCATATAGGAAGAGACAGGAAAGACTTGGAAAGGTCACCTACTAGTGAAGAGCTAGAATGCCTTCAGCTCTTCTGTATGGAAGATTCTAGTAAGAACTCAGAAGACCAGAAGACTGACAGAAAGCCTTCCTGTAAAGACCAGGATGGGGAGGTTTCTTCTTGGAAGAAGGACGGTATTGGTTGTTGGGCTGATGATGATTTCTGTTATAGAGTGGCAGAAAGTTTGTCTGCATTTTGCCCCTGTCCAGAGACTTTGCCTGAGACTGAGATTAAGCACAGTGGACTACTTAATCTTGAAAAAGTAATCTCAAGGCAGTCAAATGTTGAGGTAGTAGCATGCATATTGCTGGGGGCTTTTAGTAAGATATATGTTGAGAGTCAAGAGCAAAGAGCCAGCAAGATGATTTAAAATGTGAGTTTGGCCATAAAGGGAGCACTAGGATGGCTGTGTGCTACAAAGAGAGAGCTGAGATCTCCACTGCCCAGGAGGAACAGGAAAATAAAGATGTCCTGAGGGCATTACAGGAGGTGGCAGGTGTTCACCCTTCATAGCCTCAGAATTGCAATTGTGAGGGACTACTGTAAAGAGAAAGCCACAGAGCCCCATGTTCCAGAATGGAAGTGGTGGCCACACCAGGATCCAGAATGGAGGAGGCATCCACACCAGATACCGGAATGGCACCAGAGTAGAAAATTTGTTCCTCAGAATCAGGGTAGAGTGCTCAGATGTCCAGGCCCTCAACTCTTACAGTGAAGAGAGAAGAAAGCCTGGCTACTGCTCCAGCTGGCAGCAATCCTTGACATCATCCATGTGGCATTGGTTTTAGGTGCATACAGAATGCAGGAGTTCTGGGGTTAAGAAGGCTTTCACCTAGATTTCAGAAGGTCTGGGAGGCCAGGCAGTGTGCCCCTGAGAAGGCAGTGTGTAAAGCTGTTTGTGGGAAGCCTATTCAATGGAAATTTTAGAAGTATAATAATGCCAGGAATGTGGATTGTCTAAGGAGAGCTTCAAGGAGAAAGCAAAGCCACCCCCCCCCAAAGAAAAGCCATGGGAGCTACCAGCAGAAGTGCCACAGGGGTAGAGCCATGTAAGACTTTTGGAGTTCACAACTCATTACAGGTTGCTTTGGATGCTCCACAGGGAACTACAGGACTTAATGTTTGCCCTTCTGGATTATGAACTTGCCTTGGTCTCAAGGGTTTGTATCCTGCTGTGTATACCTTTTGAAATGGTAAAGTTTATCTTGTGCCTTTGCGTGTTGGAAGTGTTTAAATTTTCATTTGTACAAGGGCTCATAAGTAAGAGTTTGCCTTATACCTTGGGACTTGGACTCTTTCAGCAATGCTGAAACTATCAGGACTTTGACAACTCTTTAAGATAGACTAAAGTGTCTTTTTCATAAAGGGATGTGCATAAGTCTTTGCAGGGGGCAGGGGCAGAATGTTATGTTTGCTTCTCATGTAATATAATGTTAATAGACTTAAGAGTGATTCGTAAGGACTACTAAAGCTGTGTTATAATGTCCAAGTTTTGAAATATTAAGAATCATGTCATTGTATCTGGAGAGTGGTTTAAAGAAGTATATTGTATAGTTGAGAAGTTGACAAGGGGTGGATTGTGGTGCTTGACACATTGTGTCAACTTGAGATGTCAGAAGCTTGGTGCGATACCCTTGTCATTTCCATGCTCTGGGGCATGAAGGCTGCCATCCTAAAGTGGAAAGGACCTGCCCAGAGTGACTCAGCACAAAAAGTGTATATAACAGAGTTGAGGAAGACTTCTGTGCCCCACTTCCTGGGAGGAGTTCTGATGCTTACCACGCCACTTCAGAGGAGCTCTGATCTTCGCATGGAGAGCTGGTGTTCTCAGTCAGTGTAGAAGGAAGAGAGTCTTCATGGATGCTGCAGCTACTCCTCTGTTCTTCATTGTTTTCTGCTGCCATGAACTGCTGCCATTTGCCTTGGAGCCAGTGGAGTATGGACTGAAACCTCCACTAACTGTGAGCTAAATAAACCTTTCCTTCCTTCATTTTGGGTGTTGGTATTTTGTCCCAACAATAAGTAAAAAGTAACCAAGACAAAAAGGAAATGGAAACTAGGGATGGAGGAGGAGGAAAGGAAGGAAGAGAAAAGATTATATGAGAAAGGATGGTTAAAGAGGAAACAAAGCTTTGTAAATAAGGAGGGGAAGAGGAGTTAAATACAGAGGAGGGAAACTGAAAAATAAAGGGGAATAAAGATATATACAGTTATAAATTCCCTATGATGAGTGTGACTATTGTGTAAATCTAAATTGTACCCATAAATTTATTTTATTTTTATTTTTTGTTTTTGTTTTTGCAGAACTGGGGATTAAACTCAGGATCTTGTGCTTGCCAGGCAAGCACTTATTTTACTGAGCTATCTCCCCAGCCCCTAAATTTAATTTTTAAAAGTCAGTATAGCACAACTGATTGAAACCACACAAG
>NDGM011191013.1:0-11514 GCA_002564305.1 Octomys mimax
GTGTGTAAACTCGGCAAAGTATTCTAAAAGACTCCAGTAGCCCATAATACCATTGGGTCTTCTTGAAACAGAGCTATTAGAGACTGTTAGTATGTCCACCAGAACATAGAAATCAATGTCTTCATCAGTTTGATCACTTTTACCACTACCTACCATTTGCTAGGAATTCTCAAGGGCAGATAACCTTCTCTGCTATACAAATGAAAAACAAAAGGCATACAGGATAAATTCATCCGCAGTGTAAACTCAGGAAGATCATAACACTCTCAATATGTTTTCTAGAGCAAATTAGTAATTAAAATAGATTGGTTGAACATGTGATCAGGAGTTTTTTATAAAAATAGTTTTGTCTGTATGATTAACAGTTTTGGAAAACAAAAAAATAAATAAGGAAACTATCTTTCTTTTCTTTTCTTTTCTTTTTCCTTTTTGTTGTGCAGGGTCTCATTACACAGCCAGACTCATAGTGATCCTCCAAAAAAATAAAAAAATAAAAAATATAATAAAATAAAAAATAAAATAAAATAAAGGGCCAGGGAGATGGCTCAGTAGAATAAGCATTTCCCTGGCAAGCGCAAGTCAATCCCCGGTTCCACATAAATAAATAAATAAATAAATAAATAAATAAATAAATAAATAATAAAATAGTGATCCTCCTGACTTCTGCCTCCCTAGTGCTGGGATTACAGACTTGTGCCACCACACCCGGATTCCTTTGCCAGCTCAGCCCATCTGGTGGCAGGGCCAGCATGGAATAGGGAGCCAGAAATTATCTTTCTACAATACCATCAAAGAGAGTGAGAGAAAGAAATACTTAGGAATTTACCTAACCAAGGGAAGTGAAATAACTTTAGAAGGAAAACTATGTCTAAGAGGATATTAAAAGACATAGATATACCCATTTTCTGCATTAGTAGAAACAATATGTTTAAAGTGGCCATACTTGTAAAAGTTATATAGATTTAATGCAATCCCAATCAAAAATACTCATAACTTTTTTTTTTACTGAAATGCTGAAAACAAAACTAAAGTCATAGGAACTAGAAGAGAGTTAGAATAACAAAAGCATTTCTGGGCACAAAGGGAAAGGCAGAGTGCTTTGCCATGCTGGACCTCAAGTTATGCTACAAAGCTGCAGTGATTAAAACAACATGGAACTGTCAAAAAGACTATTGACAGATAGAAAAGAATGGAAGATACAGACACAACTCCAGGAACACCCAGTTATGGGCCCTTCAACAAAATGACCAAACTCCTTTGCTGATGACAACATAACTACTTAACAAATGGTGCTGGAAAAACTATCTACCTCTGTACTGAAGATTAAAAATAGACCCATATTTACTACCATATAGTAAACCAAAATCAAGATGCATCAAAGATCTTTACATTTGAACAGAAATAATCTGCTAAAAATAAAAAAATAGGTAAAATTCTTGATGAAATAGGTGTTTATTGTCTGAATAGGGCACTGGATGTCCAAGCAATAATACAAAGTCAATAAATGGTATCTAATAAAGTTTAAAACCTTCTATACATTAAAGGTAATCATAAACAAAGTGGAGAAAACTTATAGAATATTTAAACAATATTGTCAGCTACTCCTCAATGTACTATCACCTAGAATATATAAAGAACTAATGTAAAATGAGATCCCCCACATTTAGAGACCTAATTGAAAAATGGTCATCTGAAGTGAACAGACACTTCTTAGATAAAGAAGCAAAGTTATTCAATAAGTTCATGAAGACAGTCAACATCACTGGCCCATCCAGAAACACAAACTAAAGCAATACCAATATGCCATCTCATCCTGGAAAAAATGGCTGTGGTCAAGAAATTAACCAATAACAAATACTGATTAAGACTGTAAGGAGAAATGAACCCTTTTCCATTCTTGGTAAGATCACCTACTGACACAACCACAAGGAAAATCAGTATAGAAATTTCTCGAAAAGTTTAAATTAGAAATTTCATTTGACTTCACTTTTCCCCTTCTAGTTATTTCCCCAAAAGAGTTAAAAACATTATACCACAGTGTTAGATATATACCAGTGTTCACAACAGCATAATCAATAATAGCTAAATATTAGAAACAGCCTGTATGACCATCAACAGATGAATAGATAAGAGTTTACATTTATACACAATGAGTAATATTCTGCTACAAAGAAATGTAACAGAGACATCTGTTGGAAAAACTAGGAACCTTGGGCCCATGATAGTAAGTGAAGCAAATCAAATATACAAGTTGGACACAGCAGTTTCTCTCATATGAAAAAGTTAAAACATAAAAATGTATGTAGTAAAATGCATATAATAGGATAAAAGAGACCAAAAAAAGCTGTACTCTGTTTCTGCTGCTGGTTCCTAGTTTCATTCCAGTATGGTCTGATTTTGTATGATTGCCATCTCTTTGGCTATATTATGGTCTTTATTGTTGATATGAGTCTCTATTGAATGGTGTATATTGAATAATTAATAAATTTTCAGAATATGAAAATAATCTGTGAACATAAAGAGTAGCTCTGTGGTTGCCAAAATCAGAGATTAGGGTTTGGGAGCTGATTAGTAATGTGGTATTTTTTTTATTTTCAGAGGAGTAATAATATCAAAAGTGATCAAAATTTGACAGTGGTTATGGTTATATAATATGGTAAAGTCGGATTGGCCAAAGAGCTCAGCAGATTAAAGCACCTGCTTAGGAAGACGCAGGGGCTGGGGGCTCATCCCCAGTGTGCTGTACTGGCCCTGCCCCCGGGGGTGTGCTGAGACAGCAATTGAGACTGGGCGTGGTGGCGTGCACCTGTAATCCCAGATCTTGGGAGGCTGAACACAAGAGGATCACTATGAGTATGATCTAGTAGTGAGATCCTCAACACCCTGTAGACCCTTCCCTAAAATATAATTTAAAAAAGTTAAAGTCTACTGGATCATACACTTTGGATTTGTAAATTTTGCAGTATTTTAATTTGGTTCAATAAAACTTATTTATTACAACAAATGAGATGTGGCAAAAAAGAAAAAAGAAGAAGCAAATCGGCAAACAGAAATCCTTACATGGCAGCATGGGCTGAAAATAATTGTGACCATAAATTTTCACATTTGATAAATATTACTTTAAAAATTTAATCAAGGAATGTGCAATGTAACATGGCCATTAAAATGTCTAAAATATAATATGATAATATTTATATTTTCTAGTGATATAGACATGTTAAAGCACAACATTACTCACATCTGTGTTTTGCTTCATTGTTTCTTAAATAGTAGTAACATGTATATCTAAACTTAGAGAAGTAAAGTTCATTTTAAATAAATATAGGGGTTCATAAAACAAATGCTAGTGGACATGAGAATCATATAAGCACTAACAACAACTGTAATGGAGGCCCTCCATATCCTACTGCCACAAATAGATAAACTTGGCCAAAGATTCACAATGAAATACTGGAAATGAGCCAAAGTTTGAACAGATGGACAATACAAGTTCTTCTCAGGAATGTAGATTTTTTTTTCCCAGCTTGGATCATAGGTTAAAAAAATGTACACAAAAGCACAATGAAAACCTGATTTAACTACATTTATTCAAGTTCTGTGTTGTTCTTTAAAAATAGGAAGCATAGCTGCATTCATTATGCATAATATTACAACATAAAACTTTGTATATTACAAATAATTTAGGACTAGGAGAAGGAGAGGGGAAAATACAAAGGTAAGAATTACAATTGAGCAGAAGAAGCTGACAGTTTGGAAGGGCTTCCTGATGCACAAAAAGGAATGAGAAAATGAGAATAAAAAAATAGGAATCAGACAAAGGAGTAGAAATACAACAATTTGGCAGCCAAGGACCCCAGTGAGATTTGTGGTCACCAGTGGTAGAGGTCAGTTGTCACCTTTTCACACCAGCTTTCATTGCAATGAGGATATCATTCAATACCAATGACTTATTTGGTATTTTACTAAGTATAGTCCTGCCTTTTCTGCTTACAACCCTGTTGTTGGAAATTAAAATTAATAGTCTCCGGTCCTGCTCTTGAACACTTGATTGGCCCGTGCACAGTGGCATAACTAGAGCTTAACAGAGTGATTTTCTTATCACAGTCTGAGTAAATATGGCTCAGGATGGTCTAAGTCAAGAAGCCTTTATACACTGGCCTTCTTGTTATTCTTGGAAGAGTGAAAACTTTAGTTAATATAAGAACTGCAAGTTGAAAGGAGAATTAAAGGAAAAATAGAATTCACAGCTTTCACACTTATATTGATGTGTTATGATTTAATAGGCTCAACATCAACTGAATGCCAAGCCACACACTGCACCAACCTTGTTTGCTGCTGACAGAGACTACTGAATCGGAGCCGTCATACAGAACACTTCCAATGACGGACAGCTCAACATCAGCCCAGTATATTCGCTCAGTATGGTGATCCACAGCCAGGCCTGCGAAACAACACACATACACACAAACACACATATGAACAACGGGATGAATTTGAACTGCATTAAATCTATGGTTTTGTTTTTTAATGTATAATTATGCTTCATATTTGCTTCAAGAATTAGAAAATTATATTTGTACATTCTATATCATGGTCCTATCAAAATTAGAAAATAAAAACAACATAAGCCTTACCTCAAATATATGTGTGGTGATGACATAAGATTTAGTTTTAAAAAGCTGTAAGTCTTATGTCACCTAAGAAACAGTAACCTATTTTCTCCTTCTTTTGTTTGTTGGTTTCTTACTTATGGCCTCTGATAGTCTTTAACTATTTCAAGTTTTATTTTAACAATATAAATAGAAGGAATAATTTAGACCATTATAAATTTTTTAAAAATTGATTTGGTGTGTTTGGTTATGTGTAGAATGTCTTCATGAAGACATCTTTCTCTGAATATAAAAGACTTACAAACTTAATCATAAGGTGAAGCTACCCAGAATTAGTCTGGTGTTGCTTGGCACCTTTGTACAGGGCATAGTTTAGAGACTGATTTGTACAGTAGGAAAGAACATACAACAAAGTCCATAATTAAGGTTTCTCTGGTGCTTCAGTTTTTCAGTCTCATAATCGATTTGCTCAAGACTAATTGTATTCATGTTTAATAAGTGTCTGTCAGTGAAATAACAGTAGACTAAAACAATACACAGCAACTTTTATTTTTATTTTTTTGTGGTACCAGGGATTGAACTCAGGACCATGCACTTGCCAGGCAAGTACTTATTCCACTGAGCTATCTCACCAGCCCTGCAAAATGGTTTTATACTTTCTTTTATTTTTAAAATATGATTAGAGTCCAGGCAGTATCTTCTTACAAAAGTATCATCAACACACTAAGATTACAACATTATGACTATCTCAGAAAGTGTAATCAATATAATTCTATAATAAATCTTGAGTGATATATATATATACATATATATATTTAATGCTATGATATAGCTAATCATTAGAAATGACATATTACATACTTTCAAAGGAAAATGCAATTAAAGTACATTTAGCAGATGAACATGACATAGCTGCCCAATTAGAAAATTCAGTAATAATGGGAGGTGTATCTCCATGTCAAAGGAAATGGAGTGAATGGCATGTTGTGTTTGTTTTAAACTTGTATTCCTATGCAGATGGAATAAGACTGAACAAACTCAATGAGAAAAACTAATTGATGAATAATTCTGTAGTTTAATATGTAGATCCAGTGCAAATGCAATCATGCTAAATGTAAATATTGTCTTTCAAAGTAAAATATAAAGATGTAGCATGTCCAGTCAGCCTGTGAGAAATGATTAAGCACTTAAAGCAAGTGGTTCATGCTTTACTAGGCTTGGCTCGGTGATGGATTGGCTATTTGGAGCCATGTTTGGAGCTACTTTGCTTCTTTGTGTATAATTATGAGTAACAAGAACCATAAAATGATCCAGTTTCCTGCTACTGTCAATATAGTTCAGAGAAGTTATCTAATAAAGATTAAAAACATTTTTATCTTTCTTCTCAAATGCAATAAAGTACATTAAAAACCTCTGACCAACAAAATTTATTCCATACCCAAATATTAAACTTGCTAATCATGGAAGAGAAGAAAATGAGTATCTGAACCAATTTAATGAAAAACATTATTTTTCAGATTTAACAACATCAGACATATAATGCATCTACAGTGTAATATATTGCATTGCCAGGTTTTCTTGCCTACGATATACTTATCATTCTCAGTTCTTGTACCTTTCTATATTATTGGGCAGAATTATATCAAGATAAAAATTATAAAATAAAGTTTTTAGATAGCTGAGATTTATATTACAAAAATCCAAAATCAATGACTTTGAGTTTTTCTTAAGATCTTTAATAAAAGAGATGGTCTGTTATATTAAAAAGTTAATAAAGAATCAACTGTTTCCTGTGGTAGTGATAAAAGTCAAGTTTATAAGAAACAATAAGTTCTTGCCTATCTCTAAAATATCACAACTTATTTCTCATTTAATAAAAACCAATAATAATTAAAAAAAATTCTTAGGAATATTTTATGTGAACTGGTAATGGTAATGTATGGACAAAAGTTAACAAAAGAACTAAAATGTGAAATAAAATGATATACTCATTCTAATCAGCATAACAGAATCACAGTTTGAAAAGTATATAAAATAAAGACCCAAACTCATTGTACTGCACTTGGTAATGCATTTATCATGCACACATTGTCTTAGTACTATGACCAAGACTACTGCTACGTTTAAGGCTAGCTCATCATTTAAGCACATTTTCAAAGTGCCTCCAGGGGTTTTCCTATTTCCATTTTAGTCTCATTTCTGTTAAAAGGATTCATGTTGGCCCCACCATTTTTTCTTTTTCTTTTTCTGTTTCCTTTTTTTTTTTTTTTTTTTTTNTTTGTATTTAGGACAGAGTGTACAGGGTCTCACTGTGTAGATCAGACTCATACTGGTTCTCCTGCATTCAGCCTCCCAAGTGCTGGGATTACTGGAACATGCCACCATGCCCAGTCTCAATCGCAGCCTCAGCGTGCCCCGGGGACAGGGCTGCCACAGCAGGCCCTGGGATTGAACTCCCGGCCCCTGCCTCTGCCTAAGTGTGTGCTTTAATCTGCTGAGCTATTTGGCCGGCTCCCTGAGTCCACCATTTTAAGTGAAATAAATCTGACACAAACGGATAAAGATATGAGAAATACAAAATACAAATAAAGAGCAAAATAAGAGTCAGATAACAAAAAATGGGGAGACACCTTTTGCAAATGGGAATGGAAACCTAAGATGGAGGAGAGGGGTAGAGAGAAGGAGGGGCAGAGGGACACAGAAGCAAGTCACGTACATGCACAGATCCTGGGAGGAGAAACATTATGGACTAAAACCTTGCAGTAATACGAAATAAAAATGTTATAAAATAAAAAAGGAAATCAATAATATTCTCAAGAGAAGTAATCATATTTCCAATGTAATATTAAAGGAAAAATCTAGACACAACAACAAATTTGAAAAGCTGTGCTTTCTGAAATAGAGAAAAGGGTTGTATATATTTTGTTGTAAGCACATGACAAGATTTGTAAAATAGCAAATCAGCAAGGGTGCACAATGGTGTTACTGACTTTAAAGTCATACAAAGGGGCTCAAAAATTGAATTATTTTCAAAACTTGTGGAGAGTGTTTTTGAGACAGTTCTACTTAGATTCTATAATACATTAAAATTATTTTTGTATGCATAGAAATTTAGAGATTTACTTTTATATGTACATACAACTCACGAAAATAAATGTATCAATAATAGCAAATTAGTCCTGAAATTTGTATTCAATTCCTTTCATAACATTTTACCAACAACAAATAATGTTCTTAAGCAATTATGACTGATTTGGGGCTGTTGTATAGTTCCTGGTACCTGGTATCAAATTAAGGACCTTGAACTTGCCAGCCAGGGGCTGCACCACTGAGCTATATTCCCAGCCTGGTGTACAGTTCCTTCCTATTTTTTCCTGAAATTGCTGCAATTTTGGAGAGATACAAGGCAACATAAACAACCCAACCAGAGTTTTTAGAGGTTCTTAGAGGCTTAAAAAATCATCCAAGACTTTTGGTACTTAGGTCAATCTCATGTAATATTATGCTTTCGTACTTAAAGCTTAACCAGAAAGTATCCTTTCATGATAATACAGTTATTAATTCACCATGTACTCATGCAACCCTTTCCTTGTTCCACATACTCCCTGGGACAAGGCACAGAGCAATGAATGAAACTGCTCCTGTTCTCGTGCTGCATGGTGCTTAACCACCACACACTGCAATGAAAAATAGATATTGTACTTCTTGTGTTTGTTTAGGAGTCCTACTTGAATAAAGCAAATAAGCTAGCATGCCATTTGTCTCAGGAGGCCTTAAAACTATCCCACTGGTTAAAGTTTTAAAAGTTGTAAGTATCCAAATATTCATTCACTCAACATAGAAGAGTTTTTAAGAACACACTAATTACTGACAATATAATATGCAAAACAGGTTGTAGCAGGAGTATTAGTAATGGGCTTTGGTTTAAAACAGTTGTGTCCTGGGCACATAGAATATAAAGGCATAATGATTACCGCATGGTGATGGTGGATGAAGAAGCACTGAGCATGGAGAGGAAGGGTGTGCCAACACTCCGGGGAAATGAGGTGACCTACGCTTTTGCTAAGCTGGCAGGTCTGGTGCCAGCGGTGGACTATTTGACTAGTTAGTATAATTCTAACTGTACAGCACATATGCACTGCAAAAGACACAGAGATAAGTTCTTGTCCATTTGTGTCGGTTACCTATGTTGATACTCTTGGCACTCTCTCTGGGGAATAATCAAAAGTACTGTGCAAATATTTGTCCATGGATGCATAAAGGAAAGATACCATTTCCTATAAAATTACAATGAAAAATACCACATTTCATGTTTGGAGATTAGAAAAACAAAAAAACTAAAGTTACTGATTTTAAAATGATACCTTAAGTTTGAGAGCACTATTTATATGCACCAGAAAAATACAGAAGATAGATGTTAGTCTAAGATATCAACATAGGAAAGGTTTAAGCATTCTTCTATGAAAAAAGTGTATTTGTATAAGTTCACTTTCACCCATAAATTAAACACATTCATGTAAATGCAGAATGTTTTATTAATGACCAATTCTTAAATTTTCACTTTAGAGTAATATTCTATGTTTGAAAGTAAAATTATGCATTATTTTCTAAAAGATTCCTGGGATGTATTTTGACTCATATATGTAACAGTAAAATTTGGCTGTAAATGTACCTAGGAATTATTAACTCCTATGGAGATAGTATCAAGAGAGATGCTTGTTCAATGTAGGAAAACATTTTCTAATCCTGTGATGGCTCTTGGTCTATAATCCCAACCCAAAGACATATCGAGGCAGTAGATAAGATTGTTAGAATTATAAGAAGATTCTGCTCAAAATATTTAAAATAGAGTCATGCTAACTCTGCGAGCTCTAGGTCCAAAAAAAAATATTTCCTGCTGTGCTATAAAAATTCCAAAATTTATTCTGCCTAACAATCCATGGCATTGTAACACAATGACAAACCTCTCACCTTCCTTCTCATTTTTCTCCATGTCTAACAATCACTATCTTACTTTCTTTATTATTTTCTTTGAATTTCTGATACTTGAAAAGGAAGCCACTTCCTCACTAGATAAATGTGATGCCCCTGAGCCACACCCCTCACCTGTTTTCAATGATTTTGAAGCAGGGTCTCACTTAAAAAGGAAAGCTGGCTCCAAACTTTCCATCCTCCTGGTTTGGCTTTTCAAGGAGCTACAGTTACAAGCATGCACCTTGAAAGTGTCACAGTGGCGTCCTCCCCTCTCCAATTCTCTGAAAATTTTTAAATTTCTTTATTACTGAGATCACTTTAGGCACTGTACTTCATAAATATGTGAATATATTATGTGTCAAAAATTATTTGAAATTTTATGTGTACTATTATTATTATTTTAAAGTTTATTTATTTGGTACAGTGTCTCACTATGCTGCTCTGACTTGTAGTGATCCTCCTGTTTCAGCTGCCCGAGCACTGGGATTATAGGTGTGCATCACCACAACCAGTCTCAATGGCTGGCTGGCTTAGTGGGCCTGGAGCAGGCTGACTCTGCATATGGTACTGGGGATCCAACCTGGGTCCTTGGACTTGCCTCGTCAGGCTCCGTAGACTACTGAGCTAACTCCATGGCCCTTCATATCAATTGTTAAACAACCGGCCATGAAGTAAAGTAAAAGACTTTTACATCTGAGTTTTGAATTACTGTGTTTTCAAAACAGAATTGTAATTGATACAGGATGAGTAATCCTATCAAATTAACAAAATATACAAAAAAAATGAAGATGTGGTTAACAATAGAAGTGTTGGGAAATTATACTGGATAATACATGACATATTCAATGATTTGTCATGGCACATTACACATTTATTTTTATAATTATCCTCATCCCTAGCATACTTAACAAAATTCATTTTGGTTTTAACATCTGATTTAAATGAGTCATTTAAATCAGGTGTTTTGAGGTAAATATTATCATATTCACTTCACAGATAAGAAAATTGATGTTCAGTGTGAACTCAGGTTTAGCAATTTAAATTGGAACCTAGGTCCAGCCAAAGAGCTCAGCAGATTAAAGAGCCTGCTTAGCCAGACTCAGGGGCTGTGGGTTCAATCCCTGGACCTGCAGTGCCAGTCCCACCAGAGGAATGCACTGAGAGGGCAATTGAGACTGGGTGTGGTGGTGTGCTCCTATAATCCCAGCACTTGGGGGGCTGTAAACAGGAGGATCACTACGAGTCCGATCTATGCAGTGAGACCCTGCACACCCTTTACACCCTGTCCTAAATACAAAATAATAATAATAATAATCTTAAATTGGAAACTATATGGTGGAAGGCTGGTCCCCTTCCTCCTAGTTTCTGTGCCTTTTAGGTGAAGTTGTGGGCTCTGCGTGATGGGGTGGAGCATCTATCTTTCAAAATTCCTTTTGGCTATGGTGACAGTAAGTTTCCTATGTACTATTGTTTAGATACATTTGGAGTCTTCAACTTTTTCTCTTGACTTTTCTTAAAATAATCATGTCACAAGATTCTACCTTTTTAATCTTACTTTCCAATCCCTTGTCCATGTTATTCTCACAATTAAATACAGTGCCTGCATTTGCTGCTAATTCTGATGAATAGCAGCAAGTGGCAATTAGTGAACATTTAATATTTTTAACAGTGGAAGAAGCGAAGGAAAAAAGAAAGGAAAATAGTAAATGTTTGACTGTTTTTAGGTTATTGATTTTTTAAATTTTTTTTTATTTTGGAACCGGGAATTGAACTCAGGACTTTGCATTTGCCAGGCAGGTGTTATGATGCTGAGCTGTCTCCCTGGCCCCAAAATTATTGACTTCTTATCCATTTAGGATACATTTCTCCTACCTCTTCTATATCATAGGCAGTCTTAATTTCCACTGTAGCAATCCTGCTTTGAGATATA
>NDGM011191021.1:0-11030 GCA_002564305.1 Octomys mimax
CCACACCACCTTCCCTACCCTTCCTGCCTGCTGCTCCACCTCACGTGTGATGCCAGCACTCACACACTGCCTCAGACACTGTACCCCAAAGCCTCTGCGCTTCTAGGGGCCACTGTGCACACTCATCTCTACTTAAATGTATGCAACTGGAAACAAGCCACGCCCAGCCTCCCGTCCCTACTCGGTGGCTCCTTAGTCTGTCGCATTTTTGTCTATTAAAACAATTCTCTTTAATCAAGGAAAAGGATTCAGAGTCTACATGCATGCTGCAGGGACCCTCCCAAGCCTGGTCTCGGCAATTGAATATTTCCATTTAAATGCTCCATCGAATCAATCAAAATGTTAATATTCTGATTACACAGTACTGCTCCACGCATCACAAACACGTCTCTTTCCCACCTCTTTACCCCAAGTAAAGCAATAAGCTGGAGCTCACAAATTGGCAGGTCATTTTGATTTAAAGAGAACAACTGCACAGCACCAGGCCCTGGCAGCTGGTCAGCAGACACATTTCAGGAGACGACACCACACAGTATCCACACTCATCCATACGTGCCCCTTACTGTTCGGGGCACACACTGCTGAGCCTCCCCGTGCTCCTCATCACGGGCAGACAGTAAGCCGGCAGCTGTCTCTCTACATCTGCATTACATGTGGGCTTCAAGGCTACGGAAGTGTGGAGCTCTTTTCATAGTTTGCCACATAAATGAAGCTGAAGTTGCAGCAAATAAATAACTGAGGTTTCAACTTCAAGGCATTGTGTCTTGGGCCGCAAGGATTATGTCTTTTAATAAGTCAGATATACAGAACCATCTTGGAAATCTTCACGTGTGAATTTCCTTCTCTCCCAGATAACACAGTCACAAACACACGCCTCTGAAGTCCAGCTGTGGTGCACACTGACATTCCCACTGCAAATGGGGTTCCCTGGCCGGCAGGATCAGCTCTGAGGTGACCTTATCAGCTCGCTGTACCTCTGTACTAAGAGCCAAGCGAGGTGGACAGAGAAGCGTTCTCCTGGAGGGCTGGAGAAGGGCTGGGAATGTTCTGTGGGAACATCTCCTCCCTGCAGGGCCTGCTGCAGGTGCTGGCGGAGGGAAGGCTGTCCTGTGGGAGGACAGTGGTGATTCCAGGGAAGTCCCTGGTCCCAAAATGCTTCTCCCACCTACTCTGATTATTACTTTTTTCTCAAAGCAAAGACTTTTGGCCCTGTAATTAGGGATCAAAGACACATATGCAGAAGCTGAGCATGGTGGCACATGCTTGTAATCCCAGAACTCAGGAGGCTGAGGCAGAATGATCATTGCTAGTTCAAGAGCAGCCTGGGCTACAAAGTGAGCTCAAGGCCAGTCTGCACTGCATAGCAAGACCCTATCACAAAAAGTTAAAAAAAAAAAAAAAAGATATATGCCTGAAAAGCAAAACACAGGATCAACTCCATCACCCTTGACTGCCAACACCAGCTGGCACATTTTCTTTTCTTCAGGTGGTGGGGGCTATAGACCACACCTCGGTCCTTGTCATACCACACAACGGGTCCTCACTACAAAGCTACAGCTGCATTCCCCAGCTAGGACACTTGGACAAAGGACAGAAAGAGCAGAGTGTGGCCAAACAGGAGGGAGAGAGGCCCGTTCGGGAAAGGCGTTTTCAAGAAACAGGAGGCAGAAAGGGAGGCCAACCTTTCCGCCTGACGCTCTTTCACCATATTGCTGTAGGGAAAAGTAATGACGGCTGCTGCTGCTGAGTCTCCAAGGCCTTTGATGACTCTCATCACACTTTATTTCTGTCATCGGTCCACTTATGTCACATGTATCATTAAGTATTGGATAATGAGACGGAGCTGTAAGGGGCATAGGCTGCTGCCTTCTAGGAATGTGTGGCTCAGCCAGCAATGTGGACTGTAATTGTATAAAGGTGCAGGCAAAAGAATGGGGCAGCAATTCCTGGAGTCCTCCTCCCAAGGAGAGGGATTTGCATTGTGGAATCACCTCGGCTCTTCCACGACCACCCACCACCCCACTTTGGGCTTCATCATCCCTCTCCTAGGCGTTTCTACTCCTTGCTGCTGTCTGGGGCCTCTGTACACACTTGTGTGCAACCCTGGGAGAAGGATCTGAAAACCAGGGGACATAGCAGGTGTGGCTGAGAGGACAGGCAGTAAGGTGGGGGACTGCACTAGGTGATGGGGTGGGAGCCATCCGCTCACAGTGTCCTCTTGCTAGGGCAGGTTGGAGAGGTGGGGCATGGAAGGGCCTGGCCTGCCATCTCTTGGGGAACAAGGACAGGATCACGAAGCAAGACAGGAACAGCATCTGGACATGGGAACAATAGGAAACAAGTCCCACCCCTGCCCAGGGCTGCTGTCACCACGACTTTAGCCCAGTCAAATCTATGTCAGAACTCTAACACACAACCCTGCAATATGATAGACTTGTGTTGTTCAAAGCCGCTAACTCTGCAGTAATTTGTTCAGGCATTAGCAGAAAGTAAATCAAGTGTGATCTGTCCTAGCTGGTGTCCCTCTACCATGCTCTCCAACCGAACCTCAACCTGCAGCCAGTCTCGTTAAATGTGCTCCAGTGTATCCTAACACAAATTAGCCCTTGAGAAATGGTGACTCAGCTGATAGAGACCAAGGGAACAGCTAGGGCTTCCCAGGGCTCTCTAGTAGCTGCCAGGGCTTCGGGGTGAGCTTTCTAGAGCATCCGCCAGGACGCCACAGGTGGCAGCAGGGGCAGCCTCCAGGACGTCTGTCCCAGCACATCAAATAGGTGCGCTAACCCCTCCACCTCCTCTATACGTGGAAACCTTAGAGTGCACTCCCCAGAGACTGGGGCGTGGCTGAGAATGGTAGAATTCTGTGCGTTAACATGCTAAACCACCCAAACTGATTAATGTTTCTCACACAGGAAATCACATTACTTTTAAAATTTGCAAACCCATTTAGATGGTCACGTAGCATTTCATCATGAAACTGATAATCATAGTTGGAACATTCTTTCTTCCTGTGACTACCTTTTCATAAATACATATAGCTGCACGCATACAAACACACACACACGTGCGCACACATACAATTTAGCCAAAGACAATAAATACAGAAGACAATAGCTCAGATTATTTGCAGTTTTAAGTAGATCTTCATGAGCCACAGCCACTTTCCAGCGATGTTCTCATGACGGAGCGCTCAGGGGCCCCCTACTGCCGTCCTTCTGTGCCTGTCCCAGCACCTCTGTGTTTTCTCCACAGCGTGTGTTGCCAGCTACAGTTACATTGCTTGTTAATTCATGCAACAGCTATCTGCTCTCCTAGTGTCCTATCAGCTTGGCCAAGGCAGGGACCAAGAAGGTCTTATCCACATCCAAGTTGCTAAGGGAACAGCATGCATTCCCAGAGTATTGATTCACAGTATCTGTGGACTCACTAAAAGCATGTATTTCTCTGTGAAAACTTCTATAGCTATATCCTTGTTTCTGAGGAGATGACACTCAACAAAAGGACAAAAGAACCTCATGAACAAGTGCAGGAAGAATGCGTGTCTACTTCTTGAAAGCTGATCCGACGTAGATGTGGAAGGATGGTAAAAATATTCAGAATCTCCTCACCTGAAATCCATTCTGGAAAATGCTAAGATATGGATATGTAAATAACTTAAGATTCCTAAGACCTAAGTGTTATTCTTAAAGAGATAACACAATAAAACTAGTTTGATAATGCAGAGGCCTTTCAAAGCCTTTCAAAGGTGTAATGTCAAAGGTGCAATTTTCTAGTTTGAAGGTAGGGGAATTTGCAGTTAACAGTGGGGTTAGCAGTCTTTCTTCTCAGCAGATCTTTCATCTTTTCACTCTGTACAATAGCCTTCCTGCTCCTCTTAGTTTGCTTTCTGACTCTCCTGCGGCATTCATTTGATGGCCTGACATTGAACTGATTCTACATCTTCTCTGGGCATGAGCATCATGAAGGAGTAGCCACCGCCAGAATCACAGAGCTTGAAGGAGAAGATGAAAATGAACTACACTGACCATGATGGAAGGTTCTGTTGATTTAACATCTTTAATGGGTCAAATACTTTTGCACAAAATTGATTAACTTTGGGGAGAGATATTTCAAGTGTATGCATTTTGCAGACAAAGAAACCAGCCCTGAAGAGTGAGTAAGCCTGCCCAAGATCACACTGGCTGCTAAGGGCTGGACAGAACTAGAGCCAGGCATTGAAAGGTGGAGAAAATGCAAATTAAAAAGGGATTGACAGGAAGGGGGGCCTTTCAGATGGAACAATAGCATGCAAACTGCAGGGAATGCTGAAGGACACTAGAGCTGCTGAAGGGCTGTGAAGAAGCAATAGCTTTCAGCCTTTTATCAGTCAACAAGGACCAGGCCATGAAAGGCCCTGTCCAGGATCTTTCAGCCCAGAATCTTTCTTTTACATCCTACTGAAGTATCAATATTTTCTACAATGATCAGACAGTCTTTTCAGGGTTTCGGCACTGTGCCAGGAAGACAGATCCACAAATGCCTGCGAACCGTATCCCTTAACAAATTAATTTGGAGACTGTCTACAAGCACATCAGAACTAAGCATGGTGTGCTTTATTAGTAATCAAAAGTGGGGGAGAAACACAAAGATCCAAATAGGACATTATCATAAGTGGGGCTCCCCAACAGTTGAAAAAATCAAGAATTCAGCACCTGACGACACATTAATCCAACGAAAACAACGGAGAATCACAGGAAGTGAGTGCAGCACGTCGAATACAAAACCTCTTGGGAAGTTGGTTGCCCATGGTGGCTGACAACAGCTTAAGTCTCCTTTCCCCTTTATCAGTGGGCTTTGGTATTTTCCTTAAGAAATGGCAGGTCTGTACCAGGGAGGTAGCTCAGCGGTCAAGCACCTGCCTGGCAAGCACGAGGATCCAGGTTCGATCCCTGGTGCCACGTGCTATGCCAGCCCCAACCCGAGCCCACTGAGCCTGCCACCAAGTCCAGGCATGGTGGTGCACACGAGTGCTGGAGAGGCTGGCACAGGAGGATCACTGCGAGTCCCAGCTGAGTAGTGAGACCCTGTACCAAATACATAAATTTTGAAAAAAGAAATGGGAGATCTAACCCCCATGCCAAGGTGAGAAATATGATTCCTTATTTACTGGCATTTGACTTTGATGTGTAGAGCAATAGTAACCAGGGAGAACACACGGTTCAGAGGTTCCCAAATAAATGCTAAGAGCCTGTGGGCTTGTATTTGGCACCATGCTGTGAAAGACACCTACTTTCCGTGCAAGTCAGTTTAGCCACTTTTCAGACTTTCCATCAGTGTTACNAATTTCATCTACTGGAAGGCTCTGCACTGACCACCAGGCTAGCAGTTATTCACCTAGACAGGCATACAGCTTTTACAACTTAGAAACATTTCTAATATGCACCACTGAGCCTGGGAGACTGTTTTTTTCACAAGCATGGACAAGTCAGTGGCAACACCTAACTAGGAATTTCATTAGAACAGCTCATTCCCACTCACAATTTACAGACCCAAAGTCTTCAATGCTTTGGAGCCAAACTTAAAATTTCAAAGGTTTATCTTTAGTGGTGATCTGAAACTCTAGCAGGTCAATGATGCCTAATAGTAATAATTATCGACTATTTTTAAGATCTCACAAAGTTCCTTTTTCGATATTATTTATAAATATTAGCTAATTTCATTGACATAGATACTAAATATCTGTGAAGGAAAGTCAGGCTAAGAGAAATAAGTTGCCCAAGACCAAAGAACTGTATGGTGGCACAGCCAGGATTCGAATTCAAGACTAATGTGCATGTAACTCAATACTGGAAAACCAAAGTGCAAAGAACAACACACGCCCCGCGATGGCGTCTTTGATCCAATGCATATGGCTACACAGAGGTCAGGGAGTAATTTTCTTCTTTGTTGGTCAGACAGTTTTTCTTGACCTGGAAACACCAACCAGCTGGTGAATGTTTACTGGGCAACACCTCCAAGGAAGCTCTGTGTACGCACAGGGCTCAATTCTGGCCTTAAAAAATGCACTGAGTTTTGAAGGAATTTAAGACACGTGACTTGATTACTGGGAAGTAAAAGGGCATTGAACAAAACTAAAAGACATCTGGTACTTAAAAAGAGATTCAGTAAACAGAAGAGTGTAAGAAAACGGGATAACCAAGAGCATGTGAGTAGAAAGGGAAATTTTAAGGTCCAGGGATCATAAGCAAGGCAACTGAAAAGAATGACGTCCAAGATTGGCAAGGCTGGGAGGTGGCTGCCAAACAGCCACAGGCTACAGCGTGCTAGTAGTGAAAGTCTTCAGATACCAAAAGGGAAATCATCAAGGATAGCAGAGGACATGCGACAGAGGACAGCTGTGAGCAGGGGCATGGAAAGGAGCATAGTGACACATGCCTGAGCTGTGGGCTCCACCTAAGGGAGTAACAGTGGCCTTCTCAGATCCAGGTTACACACTAGCCATTCCCAACACCATCAGTTCCAGCCACGGACAAAGTTTTCTCTCATTTATTAAACAAAAAGCTCTCTTTGGAGACTTCAGATGGTTGCTGGGCTTTGATGTCCTACATTTTGTTATCTTACATTTGGGCTACAAATCTCAGGAAGTACAAATGATAGACACTGAAAGGGTGCCCATATGCACAATTCAGAGGGCAAGAAGGCCTATAAAATGCTGTTTACGATGGGAAAATGGAGCTCTCAGCAGAACATGTTGCCAATGTTGAGCAGAACAGCCAAGTGCGCTACAAATGACATAGCAAAGGGAAGACAGAGGTAAGAGGGAAGGTCTGTGGGATGGATGCGCCTCATTGGACAGACATGAAGGGCAGACCTCAGAAACTCAAATGAGGGGCTGGCGAGACAGCTCAGCGGGCTAAAGCACCTGCTTAGGCAAGCTTAGGCAAGCGCAAGGACAGCAGTTCAATCTCCAACACCACATGCTGCCCAGCCCTGCCCCCAGGGTGCACTGAGCATGCCACAGAGTCTGGGTGTGGTGGCACATGCCTGTAATCCCAGCGTTGGGGAGATCGAAAACAGGAGGATCACTGTGAGTCCAAGCTATGCAGTGAGACCCTGTAACAACCAAATATATTAAAACATTAAAAATTAAAATAAAACAAAAGTGGCCTGGAAATGCCCCATAGTCAGCAGGATCAAATCCTCTCAAACAAAGAAGGGTTTGTAGGAACCATCAAGGTTGGAACACTGCCTTTTCACCCCTATTAATGGGCTTTCTTTCCCTGGCAATGTTCAGGAAAAGCCCCTTTCACTGTGTTAGCCTCACTATGGCAGAGAATCTTTCATGGAAATCAGCTGCCTAACGGTATTTGTATTATGAAAATAACCTGGAAGAACTTGTTTAATATCATAAGACTTACTGAAGCAGATGAATAGCTTCAACATCATATCCATGGGATAAAAATTCAATTAAAACCTGCAAGTAGTGCTGGAGAGAGGTAGTTATTGTTTAGCACATACCACAGGGCTCTTTGCCAAAGCACAGCTATTAGCTGAACTGGTTGAGAAATTCTGCTTTCCTTTATGGCAATCTGTTAGCTTGCATAAAGTTAAATTAATAAAAACACCAAGCTGCCTCTGTGGTGGAAGAGTAGAATGAGGCCAAAGGCTAGTTGCATATTTTATAATTATGGATTAAGTACATCATGCCAAGCAAATTAAAGATATGCCACAATTATAATAAAAATGAGAGAGTGTACATTTCCAAACAGTGATTGTATGACTACCACACCTGAAAGAAAATGCTGGTGCTCTACTCCCAAAAGGCAATTGTTTCCACCATAAAAAAGGGAGGAGGAAATTACCTGTCACGCACACTCTCCTCCTGAGCAGGTACAGCACTACTTCTCCTGAGGACAGGCAGTGGAAAGCTAAGTGCGGCTGCTGAATGCCGTGCTTAATCAATTCCGCGGCTCGGGAACTGTGCCTATCCCTGGGTGTGCACACTTGGAGCAGGAGGAGGCCTGCACCTCACTGGGATGACCAGAGTCCCACCAGGGCAGGAGCCGGTGAGCCACTGCACAAGAGGGAAATCCCAAGGATCACAAATCCCCGCCCCCCGCTGGCAGAAAGTAGGTCCTAGGGAAGAACCCCGCCTTTTGCACTCCTTCCTGTGGTCCGCTTCAAAGGTCTTCACTGAGTTCCTCTTTTCTGCTAGTTTTTACAAACAGGGAACAAAACTCTTCTCTGCGAAAATGACAGATGCTGTACGCCTTGTTTTTGCAGCATCAAAGGCTGAGATTCTTCTTATCTTCCTTTGCACCTTTCTTAGGATATATGTTGTAAGGGTGTCTACCCGAGGGGTGTGTGTGTGTGTGTGTGTGTCTGTGTGTCTGTGGGTGAGTATAAATCATGCTCTGCACATGTAGCTCTAGTCCCTCCAGCCACACAAGCTTTCACGCACAGCAAACGATGATGCTTTCAGTGCATAACACAGTTTTCCTTCTGCCAAGACCCAGCATATTGTGCTTTTTAGAAAATAAACTTTTCCACCCATATTGTTTGCAATGGGAGTGGGAGTGGGCACCTGGGGTAAGCACAGTGGCACATGGGAGGAAACAGAACTAAGGAAAGACAGCACCTCAGGAATTCAGGTGCCCCCAACAGAGGTGTCACTGCACACGGCCCTGGCCTTCACCCTCCTCAATTATTCAGGCTTCTTTCAGGGACCCTAAAATCATAGTTTCTAGACTAAATTCATTAGAGTCCCTGGGATGTTTGAAAAAAGAACCACCACCACCCCCCAAAAAAGCAGAAAAACCTCTGAGGATCCAGCAGTCCAAGCCTGGAAGAAGAGCCCCGCCGCCGGCATCCGCACGGGAGCACAGTGTGTTTTCGCCGGGAAATCCTGCCACGCAGTCACACTGAGCCAGGCCCTCTCTTCCCTTCCTCAGGCCCACGACCTAGCCCCCAAGTAGATTCTCAAAACTTCTTACTGACAACATCATCAGATACAAACTCTTACATTCCTGACAGTGAAGGTAAGATCCAAGAAAGAAAACCAGTCTGCCAAAGGTTACATGAGACCCACTTGCTGGAATTGGGAACAGACTGGCAACATCTCTGCCGCTTGTGACATCCAAACCCACTTCCCCAGTAATTATCATATGTATCCACCTCCTCTCAACATCCCCATGGGTCCTCTGTATCTGTGGGTTCTGCATCCAGGGGTTCAACCAACCACATATTTAAAACACTCAGGGAAAAACTCAACAGGTACAGACGTCTTTGCCATTCTTCCCTGAACCCTACAGCACAATAACAGTTTACGCAACATCCCCATCGCCGTCTTGTTTATGTTCTCCTCACTGAGGCACAGTACCCAACAACACACAGCACCCATAACTGAGAAGGTCCATTTGGCTCACCATCTCCAGGAGATTCAATCCATAGTCAGCTGCCTCTAAGGCAGGACAGAGTCACAGAGGGGCCTGGCAGAGAAGGCTGGCTCACGGCATGGCAGACAGGAAGAAATCGGGATCCGGGAAGAGGAAGGGAGCTGCACCTTCCAGACCACGCCCCAGTGAACACCTCCTGTGGCAGCTTGTATCTAAGTGTCCCCTCCAAGTCTCATGTGCCCAGAGGTGGGGCGTTCTGGAGGTGGCTGGATCCACAGTGTGTGAGTGTGGATTGAAGGCACGGTAACCAGGTTCGCCCACTGCAGGGGTGGATACATTGTGTCAACTTGGGAATTTGAGGCTTGGCTTGATCATGCCATGTCCTGGGGTGTGAGGGCCCCACTCTAGGATGGGGAGGGCCTGCCCTAGAGTAACTCAACACTTAAAGGGTACATAAAGGGGTTGAGGAAGGACTCTGCACGCCACTTCCTTGGAGGATCTCTGATCTTCACAGCCACAGCCGCTTCCTTGGAGGAGCTCTGGTCTTCGCAGTCAGTGTGGAAGGAAGGGAGAGAGGCTTGCAAGATGCCTCAACTGCATCACCTCCTGTTGCTTTGCTGTTCTCCTCTCCCATGTGCTGCCCTCTGCAATCTACTACTCTGCCTTGGAGCCAGCCTACTATTGACTAAAGTATGGACTGAAACCTCCACTAACTGTGAGCTAAATAAACCTTTTCCTTTCTTAATTGTGGGTGTCGGGTATTTTGTCCCACCAATGAGTGAAAAGTAACTGAGGCAGAGTTTGGTACCAGGAAAGTGGGGTCATTCTTCTGATTATATCTGATAGAGTTTTTGAGAATGGCTTGCGGGAATAGATAAGGAAGGTCTGGACATGTCACCTACAAGCTAAGAGCTGGAATGCCTTTGGCTATTGTGTATGGAAGATTCTGACCAGAGCTCAGAAGGCCAGAATGCTGATAGAAATCCTGCCTGTAAAGCTCAGGCTGGGGAGATTTCTGCCGCAATGGACTGCATTGGTTGTTGGACTGTAGGTGATTTGTGTTATGGCTTGGAAGAAAGTTTGTCTGCATTTTATTTGTGTCCAGAGACTTTGCCTAAGACTGAGACTAAGCATGGTGGACTGATTAATCTTACAAAGGAAATTTCAACACAGCCAAATGTTGAAGTAGCGGCACAGTAATTGTTGGAGGCTTTTAGTCAGATTTATGTTGAGAATCAAGAGCAAAGAGCCCAGCAGGATGATTTAAAGTGCTGTGGGTTTGGCCAGAATGGAAGTGCCAGGCTGTGCACTACAAATACAGAGCTGAGATTTCCATTGCTCAGGGGGTACAGGACACTGGAGATGTCCTGAGAGTATTACAGGAGGTGACAGGTTCTTGCCTTCACAGCCTTAGAACCGCAAGAATGAGGGATTTTGCTTTGAGGAGAAAGCTGCAGAGCCCCATCTTCCAGAATGGAAGTGATGGCCACACCATATTCAATAACAGTGCCTACATAGAGAATTTATTCTTGGAAATCGGGGTGAGAATGCTCAGCAATCCAGGCACTCAATACCTACATCTAGAAGAGAAGAAAGCCTGGCTACTGCTCCAGCTGGCAGCAGACCTTGGCATCATCCATGTGGTGTTGATTTTAG
>NDGM011191023.1:0-20667 GCA_002564305.1 Octomys mimax
AGAGAGAGAGAGAGAGAGACAGAGAGACAGAGAGACAGAGAGACAGAGAGAGACAGAGAGAGAACAGACACAGGATGGTTTTTATGATTTGGGATGTGAGTGACCCTCAGAGCTTTACTTGAGGAAATTTGGTTCTTACCATATGATAAGATGGTGGAGCTCAGCGTGTGGAAGTTAATGTTTTGACATGTAGAGTACACAGTGGTAGTCAGAGCTTTTCTATGCCTAGCCTTGTCATTATCAAAAATTCCATTATTTCTTATGCATGAGAATGCTTATTCCTAGTTTTTTGTATGGTCTCCTCAGCAACAGATTAGTGCACAGCTGTCTCAGTTTCTGAGGCTGCCACAAAACACCATACCCTGCAGTAGTTGAAGAATAGATATTTATTTCTCACAGTTCTGTAACCTTGAAAGTGCACAAAACATCAGGAGGTTTAGTGGTTAGCCTTACACTCACATTTTACATCATTAAATTATCCTCAAATGGTAAAAGAGATAGAAAGGGACAAACGTTCTAATTTATTCATTCTCTCAACCCATCTATAATACAAAGGCTCATTTAAAATGTATAAAAAATAAAATAAAATGTAGAATGAAACTACCTGTTGGAAACCCCACTTGTGGATACTGTCATGGATTTTCTTATATTTAACTTTATGTGCTTGGTGGAGGGCCATTGACTTCCATTGCTCCGAAGCTCCAAACATGTTGGAGAATGCTCAAGCTTTGTCTGGGCCTATCATCCTCTATCTGTGCCCACATGCTTGGCTCTTCAATGAGAACTACACTTGGATTAGGCCTGACAGAGATAAAGGTCTTGGGAAGAGGCAGGTAGAGGCAATGGAGTTGGACTCCTTGAGACTCTCTTGACCTGGTAGATGTGCAGGAACAAATTCTCACAGTAGAAGCTGGACAATAACTCTTCCATCCTCGGAATCATATCTGCTCAAACGAACCTACGTCTCCGGTCACAGGTGCCCTGGTCCTCTCATCCAGTATATCCCTATTCATCATTTAGGCATTTTCAGTGTGCTGGCCATGACATTCAGGTTTATGCAGGCACAAAAACAGTAGGCCTGAAAAACCATTGACTAGAGATTTAACACAGAATGAACCAACTAACAACACTAGGTCTGTGATCAGATGTATGAAAAACTTTATTGTCTAAGTTATCACCCCAACTATCTTCCTATCTTCTCTCTATTCATTTTCTCATTTCATTCTAGCCTATGACAATGGCAGGGTTAGAGTTAATGTGTAACCTACAGACTACAAGAGAATAGATGTGTATATTGCCCTATGCTCAAACTTAGTCCCAACTTGCTATAGGGGCAATAGGAAGTTGAGCCTTCCAGCCACACCAGAAGTAAATGCAAAGAACCACTGTGCACAAATAATTGGATGCTGAAAGGCCTTACAGGTGCAAGGCTCATCTGGAGGCTATCTTGCTTAGAGCAACATTATAAAAAGAATAGGCTGGGGAAAGTGCATCCCAATGTTCAGTGAATAAATTGTCATGTGGCACAGATTCCAACAATCACTGATTTTGGGGCCCTCTATCACACTTGTGACAGCCAATGTGAAAGTTGTTGTTACTTGGACGTCTGATAGCCAGCATGAAACTTTTATAGTGGGTTCAGAGGTGGAAAATCACAGACTTCTAGAACAGCACCTACTCTGTCTCAGGCCCGAACAAGAGAGGAAAGGGTGAGAGAGATTACCTGTGTTTTGTGCCTAAATGGAAGAGCATCTTATTCTATCATTTTGGAGACAGCAGCCACTCAATTCTGACCTAGGCCCAGCCATGGAAATCTACTCTCAGCAGGATGAAGTTCCACCACCATATTTCCCACTTGCTTTATTCCATTGTTGGCTTCTTAATGCACCTTGTAGTGGTCTATACATCATGCTAGTGGGGCCAAAGTTCTGAAGAGGGTAAGAATGGGCACAATCCCCATATTATGTGGTGAAATGGGGGACATTGAGTCTTCATGTAACTGAAAGAGAGGAAGACCTTCAATTCTGCTCATTCTCTGTGTAGAGCAGTAGTCAGCATTTGCCCTGGCCCATCTGCATTGGAAACCATCACACAGCTTCCACAGGATCCTGCTAAACTTTAGAATTACAACTCCTATTCCCCAGAACTTATGAGAATGCTGCTATAAGACATGTTGCCTATGCATGACCACTTGCAATCAGGCCATATCACACAGAGGGGAGAAGAAAGATGATAGATGATAGATAGATAGATAGATAGATAGATAGATAGATAATATTCAATAGGGATAGGAAGTGGCAGACCCTAGTGGCTACAACATTTGTCACTTTCTGTTTATGCAATCTCACTATCCAGCACAGGTGGGTCAAGCAAGGAATAGTGTGGGCTGTCTCATGTGGGGGCTTAGACTGCACCTTAGCATCAGATCAGGTTCACCAATGTGTGCCCCTTTACTTAGGGCCCAGTATCTCAGAGACATCTAGGGGCCATAAAATTATGTGAGTAGAAACAATGAGGGAATGTTTACCAAGGATCTTACTGCAATCTCAAGTCAACTGTTTATGAACGTCAGTGCCCTCATCGGTGACCCACTGGTAAGGTACACTGTACAAAGTCTGAGGTTCTTTAATCTTCTAGGATGCTAACCTGTCGCTGCTGAAAAGATAGTCTACCTTAGGTACAAGTGATGGACCACTTATCTCAGGAACCAATAAAAGACCTTCATTTCAGTCATTGGGTTCTACACGCTACAAGAACGTGATGACAAAAGAAGTTCTCTGTGCCACATATCCTACAAGAATGAAGACCATTTTTAGCAATCAGACTGTCGACATTCCAAAAAATGTCGATATCACTCTGAAAGGATGCACAGTTATTGTAAAGGGCCCCAGAGAAACCCTACTGAAGGACTTCAACCACATCGATGTGGAACTCAGTCTCCTTGGGAAGAAAAAGGAGAGGCTCCTGGTTGACAAATGCTGAGGAAACAGAAAGGAGTCAGCAACAGTCCGCACGATCTGTAGCCAAGTACAGAACATGATCAAGGGGGTCACGCTGGGCTTCCATTACAACATGAGGTCTGTGTATACTCATTTCCCCATCAATGTCATTATTCAGGAGAATAGGTCTCTTGTCAAAATGCAGAATTTCTCCGGTGAAAAATACATTTGCCGAATTCATATGAGGGTGGGTGTCGCTTGAGATCAGTATCTCAATCCAGAAAGATAAATTAATCCTTGAACAAAATGACATCGAGCTTGTTTCAAATTTAGCTGCTTTGATTCAGCAAGCCACAACAGTCAAAAACAAGGATATCAGAAAAATTTGGAATGGTGTCTATTTTTCTGAAAAGGGAACAGTTCAGCAGCCAGAAGAGCATGATCCAAGAGTTAATCCAGCCACAGAAATAAGATTCTGGATTGTAAAGCCAATCTGTGATATTTTAATGAGACAATAAAAGATCTTTATTAAATAGAAAAAATCATTGGGTTCTATGGCTCAAAAACACCCATAGAGCCAAAGGGTTGGTCTAAACTTCCAATTAACAACCAATTCCTGCCACACTGTGAGCTAAATCAAATGCTAAATTTAGCAGCAGAGTGGAGCCCACCTTGTCAAAGGCAGTGAGATCACCTCCATTGTCACTGTACCAGGGCCTTTCTATCACATGCAGTTGCAGTGTCAGCAGTCAGCTCAGGAAAGCAGGCAACTCTGTTGCCAACACAGCTCATTATGGGTCACTGCCTGCATATTTCACAGAAGGGGAGATTTACCCAGCTTCCCCTGATGTCCTAACTACTCCTGAGAGTAGGATAGAGGTTTGCAAAAGAAGAAAAACACAAGGTATGTCACTGCTCTGCTCTAGAGCCTGACTGAAGTCTCCCGTGATGTCCATGATCTGTGATTATTGAACTCAGCAGAGAAACTCTGCCTTCCAGTCTTCACTGTTAGCTGTCCCATCCTTGCCTAAAAGTGACAAGATCCTAAATGAGGCAGGCAACCAGTATATGTGAATACAGTTGGCTATGTTTCATTTCTTCTTCTTTCTCTTCCTTTCTTCCTTTCTTTTTTCCTTCCTTCCTTCCTTCCTTCCTCCCTTCCTTTCTTTCTTTCTTTCTTTCTTTCTTTCTTTCTTTCTTTCTTTCTTTCTTCCTCATTTCTTAAGAAAATATCATCCATTGTAGCTTAGGCAGTTTTGAACTTCACTATATATCCCAGGTTTTCTTAAAAGTCCAGCAGTCCTGCCTGAAGCTGAGTGCTGGAATTTCATGGATAACTCACCAAACCTAGCAATTATTTTTTTTCATCTGCATAGGTAGCTGACATTGTCACAAGCACAACTCCACTATGCATCCACAAGGTAGTCAGTAGAGCTTCACTGAATTCTAGCTGTTGACCCACAGATAGGCCAACAAGTTGAAGGGCAGAGTCACAGTGAGCACACAGAGACACTGTTGTCCAAGAGATGTTGTGGAGGTCTGTCCATGTTTATCCTGTCTCCAGTTGCCTTGAACTTTCTCAACATTACACAGTCCTTATGGAAGTGGAGGTATGTGATCATGTGCTTCTGAAGGAGTTGCCGATAAAAGCACAGCATTCCTAGATTTTGCAAAGGATTCATCAGCCAACAGAGTGGGAAGAGACTGGTGGACATAAATAGTCTCCCCTGCTTCGGTTCCTTAACCAACCTTTTCTTACAACACCTGCCAGGCCAACAACTACTCTGAAGCCATGGCCCTGCGTATTCTGCAGGTGGGCTTTGCCCTTCTGTGGGCTTTGAAGGCAGAAGCTCAGAACTCCACTGATGAAGAATTGTCAAGTCCATCACTGATTAAGGCCCCTGTGCAGCCAAATTTTCAGGATGACAAGGTAGGGTTATACAAAGGTAGATGTAGGAAAGACTGAGGTTACAGGGACTGTGGTAATACAGCATTGGGGGTGGGGGAGGCAAGTGTACTTAATGTTTGAGGACTCATGGATGCCAGATCCTGGACACATGAGGTGAAGACATATGTAGTCCCTCTGTGCAGACATTATATTTGAGGTTCTGCAATGTGCACCAGGCATTTGAGTAAGCTCACTCGAGCCCTGGCAGTCAAGGGATAGCTCATGTCCCAGGATGTCTTCTGGCCCTTCAGACCTGTACCTCCAGATGTTTCCTTAGGATAGCCCATTTCTAGGCTGTGCTACCCGAAAGCCTGCCCCAGGGTAACAATAAAGACAGATTTGTAGGTGTTGCTCTTGACCATCCTTTGTCTCTGCCTAGCATGAGTTTCTTACAGTTCCAGGGAGAGTGGAATGCCATGGGATGGGCACAGAACACACTAGTGAATGAAAGCATCAGCTTTATACAAATGTTGAGCACAACATTTGATCTGAACGATGACCACAGCTACAATGTCACCTCCATCTGGTTCAGGTAAAATTCCAGGTCCAGGGACTCAGAGAAGTTCCAATGTGTAATCACAAAGGAATTAACGAAATGATAGAAGCTATGCTTTGATTCAAGGATGTTGCAAGCCAATCTTCTTCTCTTCCTACTCTTTCAGTCTGACCCTCCCTGTTTTCCTATTTCTCCCTTTCTTTTGCCTACAACCTACTTTCCTCCCATTCATGAATACATTTGGCTTGCTTCAGTATAAACACTGTGTGCCACAAAAGGATAGACTATAGCTGTATGGACAGTGGAATCCATAAGAAAACTCAGTTTCTCATCCAGGGCTTTGAAAGAAGCTGGACTTGAGCTTTACTCAAAGCCAGGGCCTGACATGTGTCTTCTATTGGGCCATATCTGTACACAGTTGCTACAAGGAGTTAGGAAAGTCCCCAATGTAAGAATGAGCAGTTTCAAGTGGGAGGTAACACAGATGGGACAGAAGAGGAGACAAGTGGGGGCACTGGCTCGTGGGCCTGCAGTTAATTCTGTCTCTGGAAACTGGTTGGATTGAAATAGAAACATTCCACTGTACAAAGATGAAAAATGGGTTATAAAGTGGCCAGGCCACACTGGTTTCAGGAATGAAGTAGACAGAGCCCAGAGAGGTCAATTGTTGCTCAAGGGCTGGGGCTGTCCTTGGCATGAAGCACATTGGAAGCTCACAGTAAATTTGAGGAGAGAAGGTAAAGAGGAACAGTAAGCCAAAAGCAGAGGTCATTTTCTTGGATCTAAGATGTGCACAGGATGACCCAGGGAGGCAGGACAGGACATACAGAAACTGGCTAATCTCAAGGTTAACACACCAGGCAAGACTCAGAGGGGAAAGCACTAGGGTATGGCATGGGACAGGCAGGGCAAAAGTGTGTTTAGTAAGGGCCACAGAACCCTCATGCAGCACTTGTCCAAGTTGATGGAGTCCTGAAAAATCAAGCCTGTGTCTTTTCTTTCAAACCACAATCTCATCTTGACAGTGAGCAAGGTTGTACTACCCAGAACCACACACTTGTTCCTAGTGATTTGCCTGGCCAATACATCATGCCTGATGTTAATGGTGAGTCTTGGATTGGAAAGGGTTGGGGTTCATGGCCAGAAACTGAATTTCTTTGAAATGTCACAGGCTTCCCTGTTGATCCACACAGGTGGGTTTGGAGGGGAGCCCATCCTGACTGGTTGAGGAAGGTGACAGTCCCTTCCCTTCAGTTAAGAGGAATGACCCTTTATATTCCACACTACAGGCATCAAGGGATTGCAGAATTTCACCATGAAAGTGGTAGAAAATGAAAACAATAATCATGCCATAGTGTTCTACCAAGCAACTGTTGAAAACAAGGATTATATGGAGTGTGTGCTCTATGGTAAGTCATCACTCCACCCAGTCAGAGAACTTGCTTCTTGTCACCTCTGTGGGAGAGGGTTAAAAGCCCCAAAAAGTCTCAAGTTCAAACTCCCCACTTATGTTGCTGGTCTTTCCTCAGAACCTCCATGGGAAAGGGATCTGGAAGCTATCAGCTCACTCAGCTCTGGGTTTGGAATGAGCCTGGAGTAGGGACCTACACAGGTCCTTGCAGCACTGGGGTGGTTGATACATAAACATCAAGTTTCAAGCCAGCCTATACTACACAGCAAGGCAGCACCACAAAAAAATACAATAAAATACAATAAATTACTAAGTTCACAATCTTGCCCACTTACTTCTATTTTGAACACAGATAGGAACAGGAAGATGAACCCGGACCTGATGTTGTACTTCCTTGTAACCGCCATGTCTATGGGATTCCCTAATAAGTATATCCACTTCACTATACCAAGAGGTAAGACCATCTGGAGTTAGGAAAATGGGATGTTGGTTTTTTCTTGGTCGGGTTCTGCCCTACCAAGTAAAAGGGGGAAGAGACACCCTTTCCCAGTCCTATCCCTGGAACAATGGTGGTTCTCACTATGGTAGCCATCAGTACACAGGAAATGCAGTCTCAAGTTCTTTCCCTGTCAATTTATAAAAGATCATCCAGATGCCAATTTTAAACACAGATCCACTGTTCCCCTGTCTCAATTTCCAAGCCTAGCCCCACTTCATATCTCTGATGTGGCTGTCTTGCATCATAATACTCTTAATCCTTGGTCTTGAACATTTGTAACATGAGAGATGTTTTTTATTTGAAGTAACATGGTCTGGGCAATTGGCTATACCCAGACTACACAGAGTCACTGGTCATGGAACTACCACAGCCAATATGTAAGCAGAACAGACATGTGTATTATGTTCAAGGTAATGTGAGGCTTAGCCTTTCAAATTTACCAAACTCAAATCGAGAAATCAAAATTCCTAAAATCCTCTTCAGCTTCTCCAGGCTAAGCCTGTGGCAGCCAAGAGAAATGCAGTGGCCTTAGCACTGAAATGTAATAATATTCTCTCTCTCTCTCTCTCTCTCTCTCTCTCTCTCTCTCTCTCTCTCTTCTCTGTCTCTTTCTGTCTCACACACACACATACACACATTGTTACATATATGCACACATTGAAATATGCGTATATAAACACTGAAACACAACCATTCCTGCACTAATATGCTCTGTCTCCTACAGATGGATGCAGAATTGACTACATTGACTGAACAGACTGTAAATATGGATGGACGGGGTGAATGGGAGTAAAGGGTGGGTGGGGTGGGCTGGAAGGCTCGGTCCACCTTTGTTTTTCCAATACTCCAACTCCAAACCACAGTCATTTTACTCTTCTGTCTCTTCTTAGATACCTACTGTCTTTACATACCACTTTCTTCTTGTCAATTCATCCCAAGCCTCCATGCAATTCAACCACTGACCACAATGTCAGTGAGAAAGTGGCAGGACACTTCCTGCTGCCTACCCACCTCTCCAAATGCCACCCTGTTTCTGGAGCCCAACTTCTTTTCTAAATAAACACTTGGCACTGAGACTCCAAGGTGTACTCCTTGTGTGTTAGTCCATGAGGTCAAAAGAGCAAAGATGGGCTCCACCAGCTTCACTTTCAGGATTTACAAAGATCTATGAACATTCGAGTTCTCAGAGAAGGAGCAAAGCAATGAGTTCCAGACTCTCATACACCATCCTTGCCACTGCTCTGTATGAGGGTGTCCTTGGGAGACCTGTGCTGTACTCTTTGTTGAACTAGGGCACACCTAGTACCTATTCTGACTTTACCACCATAGCAGCCTTAGAGCAGATGCCCATCCAACAGAAGCACATTTTTAAGGCATAGGTCATGTGCAAGTGTGACCACACATTGTACAGGAGCAGCCCCATCAAACCTAGGTAGTAGAAGGCTCCACAGTCCTGTGGATGCTGATTTATAGTAACCAAGACAGCAGGATGAATTGTAAGTATGGCAGTGAGTGAGTATGTGTGGGATGCTGGGCCAACACCTATGGCATGTTGATCTCATCAGTTGGGGATTCTGTCTATGCTAGCCTAGTCACTCTGCTGCCCTCACCATGTTGATGCTCAGATTACCTGAGAATGCATTCTGACAACTGGCTGGACGAGGTTTGTATAGCAATATGATACCTGTAATCCAGCGCCTAGGTAGAAGACCAACTTGCCTGAGTCTCTGTCTGATCTGAATGACCCCAACATCCAGAATGGCAACTTCAGCTTTTCCAATCCCAGTGAGCTAAACACACAGGAATTGATTTTGTTTCTTCCTCACCCATATAAGTACAATATTCTGAGTGGGTATGACTCTGAGGGTCCCCTGCTATGCACTATGCAGAGTCACAAACTGTCATGTGCACCCTGACCTTCAAGCACTAATTGTATTCATTTCAGCCCTGCCCCCTGATCAAGACATCCGTGAGATCCATGTATAACAGCATGTGTCACAAAACTGGAGAGACTTGAAATAAAGGCCAGTCTGAGGCCACTCGAGCTTCCAGTTTGGAATGAGAACTCTATCTGCCTGAGAGAGAAACCAGAAAGACAAGGACAAGTGGGCTTTATTTCCAGAGATCTAATACTTGGTTGTGAAGACAGCCAACACCATCTCTTGTTCACCCTTAGGATCCCCTGTAAGAAATGAAACTTAATTCTCACCTTAGAAACAATCATTTCCTTTTCCCTTCCTTCTGGTCTCCTTTCCCTTGTCAAAGTTTTTCTTTCCTTTTGAACAGTATCTTCTCGGCAAAATTAAAGTTTAAGAAAAGGAAGGTAGGAGGGTTAGGGGGTCCAGCCTTAGAGATAAGATCAGGGTAGAGGGAGGATGGGATGATAAGAAAGCAATCCTGGGTCAGGAGATCTGGACAGCAATCCAGCCTTGAATTTATTTTGCTTCATGCTTATATACAGAAAATCTTGTTCCTGTATCCAAAATTTGTCCTACTCAACTCTAAGCTTATTTATTTACTGGGGCCAGAATAGTTTCCCAAGAACCAGCTGATAAACAAGAAACACTGAGTATGTTGTTGGGCCTGTTGCTCATAATGCAGGATGAAAAAGCTGAACATGTCACATTATACTTTCATATCAGACTATTTCTTCTGCAATTTCATGATCTGGCTGCTAACATTTCTCCCTCTTTTATTTTTTGATTGGTGTTTGTGGAAGATGACACAGATCTTACATAGCTGTCCTCGAACCCATCCAATGATTTCTGGAAAATAAAAAGCAGAAGCAATAGTAAGACAGCTGGAATTATCAAAGCCAAGAGTTTAAGCCATGCAAGGAAAACATATTTTGAACCTATACAAATATTTAGCAACAAATTGGAAGCATCATTGGTGGGATCATGAGCAGAACTTATATCCACAATTTTCTTATTTAATTGTGTTAGCTCCAAACCCATATCAGAATGGTCCCACACTCCCATACAATGGGCTTGAGTCCTTTCCCATTTGTACTACTGTACAAATCAGGAGTTACACAAATGAATCATAAAGCTCTATGACAGTGCAGGCATAGGATAAGCTTCAAAGCTTGTATATCCTTTCCTAAACATAGCACAGCTCCTTTCAAGGCATCCACCCTGGCCTCCAGCTGTTGATCTATGTTCCTTAGTCATAAGTGCTAAGAATACATTGTGTGCTAAACTATTTACAAAGTGGGCAGTTTGGGCTTCCAGAACCAAGGCAGTGGCTGGTGCAGCCACTGTTCTTAGGATTCCAATCACAGCAGTTATACTTGCAACGAACAGCTCCACAAAGTGCTTGGATCTGGACAGAGCCTCATCTCATTCTGATAATGCATACAGAGCAGTTTTCATATCAGGGCTCTTTTAGGGCAAAAGGGGTGACAATATGGGGAGGCTATTCAAGCTGTAAATGAGTAGAGCCCGGGTGCAGCTGGTATACACAAGGAGCAAAAGTAAATTGCAAGATTTTGCATTATAAAACAAGGAGTGCAGTCTGTTACACTGAAGGGTAGCACAGGAATCCTCATCACATGTCAATATGAAAGGAAGTCTAACACGTGCCAAGAAAGGAAAATTCACCAGTTGTACAGGGGAGTGCACAAGGCATGCAGCTGTAGTTCATTCACGGGATGCTGTAAAGATCCAGAGATCCCGCTATACATGTATCAATCCCTGGTACTCTTGGGTGCTGATCACTGATGATAACCATCCCTGAAGCCATGGAGAAGAAGACACCTCATTACTGTTAAGTGAATCAGGAACTTCTAAATGATAAGGATATTCTGTTCAAGGAGATACCATCCACATGTGGAACTCACAAACAAGCCAGGGGGATAGGGATACTGTGCCTCCCCCTGCAAGAGGTATGTCCTCACAAAGCTGAATATCTCTGGAAGACAGTATGGAAGAAAAGGCTGCAATATAACCCAGAAAAAGTGCCTGAAAGCCAATAGACAATCCCAACCATATTAGTTCCCAAGAAGGAGAGGTCTGAGGGTCACCATGGCTCTTCACACTCTGGCTCCAAATTAAGAGTCCAACACAAGGGCCCTCTGGCTTCTCCATGGTGTTTTCCATAAAACATAGAGGGGTCCTCCCACTAAGTCCTGTATAATTATCCAATTTTGTTTTTAAAAACCCTTCTCATTATCTTTTAAGACAAGACCTCCACGCCTGATAGACTCATTGGTGGCAACCAGCACTTTCCAACTTGATCACTGAGCTGATGCCAGAAAGGCAAATTGGGGCAGTAGGCTCAATAAGATCCCTCTGCATAAACAGGACACACCTGGCATGAAAGAACTACAAGAATGGCCACAGATATCTTCCTGTGGGTAACCACCATGCACTGTTCCTCCACAGTGTGTGTGTCCTTATGTATCAAGCTCCTTACTTTTCCCCAAGTGGAAAATCTGCTTGCCAGGATTTTTCTCACCAATGTTAGATAATATCACTCTGGAAAAATCTTCAGAAGAGTGATGGGGGATCCAGATGTTCCAGGCACTCTATGTATGCTGGGTCCTTGATGAGGCTGGATCCATCTCTCTGATATTCACAAGAAGGATATGGCACCCTCAGGGAAGACATAAATATATCCCCTTCTTCTGGAAGCACCCCACAGCTCTCTCATAAGGGCATCCTTCTATCGGGCAAGATGGCAGTGACACACAGTGTGGGCCCAATGTCTCTGTGTTGGGGCAGAACCCTGATCATCAAAATAGAAAAAATTATAAACATAGAGCATATGTTGAAATATAGTATGAGAATTATAATAAGCCCTCTCCCCTTTCCTTAATATACAGATCTGCTGATTTAGTGTGTAGTACGCATCCTCAACAATTACCTGGCCTGTGGGGTTATGTAATTCAGCCATCAGCACTACTATGGAGACTGCAGATGTAATACAGAATCTGAAAACTAAGAAAGAACAATATTTATGGTCTCCTTGTGAAGAACAAAATAGTTTTTTACCTGGTATATCCAGCAAGACTCGAGGCTCTGATAGAGATAACTTGGATGGGGACCATGTGTGCCCTAAGTCCCATAATTTTTCTTCAGAGGCAAGACCAAACAGATTATGTACTGATGTATCTAGTTGTAGCGAGTTTTCCTATGAGGGCAAGGAATTGGATGACCTAGCCACTCTCTGTTGGACAGGATCATCACATTTCTGGTGACCCTGGAGTTTGAGACAAAGCTAAGTCCCAGTGAAGGCACGAAGTTGGGACAGACTGTTCTTAGTGTCCTTTACCACTCTTGAAATGTGGTCCAGGAGAGCCTTGCATGGCAGATTTTTTAGGATCATCGTTACCTTGCCAATATCCTGTTTTGATGGGAGTCCGGAGTGTCACAGCCAAAAGCTAGCAGGTGTCTGTACTTAATTTTTTGTCTCTGTCATTGAAGACAGAAAGTTAGATTAAAAAGTCTCCCTGTGGGGTTTGAGGGCTGAGATCTGTCTTTTAATATTGGAATGAATGTCAGGAACAAAAAGAGATAAAAAGTAGAAGAATAACAATTGTTGTATAGGATGATCTGGGTTTGCATCAGTATACTTAGCTGGAAGAAATACATTTAATTATTAAAATTTTATCTGAGTAGTAAGCACCTTGAAACAGAAAATGTAACCAGAGTTTTATTTTTTATGAACTATGGATGTTCTAGTAGCTAAGTAGCTGTAAAATGGTAAGAGACAACAATTGTATAATTTTTCAGAGATCATTTCACATCAGTAGTCATACATACATACATCAGTGTACAATAATGTTCATGATAAATCTGCATTTTTCACTAAATATATTTAAATGTACATAGCATGCATATCACATAGGTTTTTGTTAGAAAAGTATCATTTGACCGAAACCTCATGTTGGCTTGACATAATCCCCTTATTATAAATATCTGGAGCGTAAGAGAAAGGCATATGTTTAATTCTGAGAGAAAAAATTTGTATTGTAGAATATTCTACATTTGGAAAGCATGAATACTTTCAGTATATCAAGAGCATTTTTATGAGAAAACTAATAGTGTTTAGACAAGATATCATGTCTGCATCTTGTACTATGAATAACTACTACAAAGACAACTATATGCAATGTATTATTATAACTGTCCTACTAACCTGTCTTGAAACTGTCTCATTGCTATTTCTTCTTCAATAAAATTAATTTTAAAAAACAAATGGACTTTAAAAAGAGAAAATTTTATTGTAATTTTTTCTGAAAAGCTTTATCTTATAACCAATGACCAATGTATTGGAAATATCTCCTAACAAACTATTGAGATTATTGGGAGCTCCTCATTAATGAATGAAAAGTTTGACCACACCTCTTATTCATTAATCAGATGCTTAAATCTTTTGATGGACAGTATACACCAATTTTAACAACATCTACACTATCTCATAATTTAGGGAAAATTATGCTTTGAAGTCCATATCTCAAATTATATTTAGAATAAATTGCCCAAAAAAGGAACAGCTGTTCACTGAAAGACACACAAATACATAGAACACACAGACATTCTTATAAAATTAAGAGTGGGGCCCAGGATATAGCTTAAAGGCATAAGTGCCTCCCTGGTAATCACAATGTCCTGAGTTCAATCCCCAATACTATATTAAAAAACAAATAAATTAAACTAAGTGTACTCATATAAATCTTTGTCCAAATTAAATTATAGTAACTTTAGGGCTTTGCATTATAAAACAAGGAGTCCAGTCTATTAAATTAAAGGGAGGCAGAGGTTCCTTCATCATGTGTCAATATGAAGGGACGTCTAACACATGCCAAGACAGGAAAATTCACCAGTTGAACATGGAAGCACACAAGGCATGCAGCTGTAGTTCACTTCCTACCCTTTTTTTTCCTTCCTGGTTTGTCTTCCTGTTGCTGTATTTTTTTTTCATTTATTGTACTACATGCATTTTGCATTTAGTGCATTTAGGGTCTACAGGATCTCACTACATAAATCAGACTCACAGTGATTCTCCTGTTTGCAGCCTCCCACGCACTGGGATTACAGCAATGTGCCACCACGCTCAGTCTCAATCGCCATCTCAGTGCACCCCAGGGGTGGAGCTGGCACAGCATGCCGGGGATCGAATCCCAGCCACTGTGCTCTACTTAAACTTAACTTATCTGAAGCGTAATCATGGTCTAGTGCCAGATAAATTACCCTGAAATCTAGGTGTAGCTAGTTAATACTACCAAATACACTCTGAAAATCATGCATGTTTGATCTCAAACAGTTTAGGGCACAATATATCTTCCTGCACAAGTTGACCCAAATTTGTGTCAACTGGAAGTTATCAGAGCTTGCACGCCACTTTTGGAGACCACCACTAAGCCTTTTATTATTTAAATGTGATGTCAAAAAATAAGCAAATGTTTAAACCCACAACTTTTAAACTGTACTCCAAGCCTCTATATTTTTTTGTAAAATATCAAAGCTTTTATACCAATTTTAATGTAAGACTATAAAACAAGCAACCAAACTTACTAGGAATTAGAATTTTAAGTAATCTCTCAAAATATCTCCTCTTATTATAAATTTTAGTGATTAGTTCTTGGCCCTGTGTGGATTGCTGATTCTGAAGGTCATCTAATATGACTGAAGCCCTTAAAATCAGCTTATCTTCCCAGAGACCACCTTCACCCTTCTTTGTCTTTTCTGCCTGTATCTCTTGATCATGCATTCCTCGTATTCCTTGCCACCTTCACCACTAACCTGCAGCCACTGTCTCTTTTTTCTCCTGGTTTCTCACTTTGGGACAAAATGTAATCTGGAACTAGCTAATAACATAATTTTTGCCAGCAGTGTGCTGCTTTGGGTTGGCGTCCATAAAAATCCCTTGGGCATCTGTAATTGGTCTGTAATTTGGGAGGAAAATTATCAGGTCCCCTAAAAATAACTTAATAGTTTGTGGAAGGGATAGTGAAAGAGTGCTTACCAAAGATAAGAGGCAAAAGTCATCCTCAAGTCCTATGGCACCATCTAAGAAATGGTAACTTGATTCAGTAATCACACAGTGTATGGTGCACTGGGGCCATACAATTGCAAGAATTCTTTAGCTGTTTGATTAACTTATTATTTAAGACTTGGTAAAGAGGTTGTCCCTGTACATTGGTAATGACAGGGAATGTTATGAACAATGAGTAATCACCCTTATTATGAGCTTCCCTAATGGCTAAGTCAAAAGCTGAATATTGTACAGGAGGAAATAAAAAGGAAGCTTTGTCCTAAGGTACAAGCACCTGAAAAACTCCTTCTCCTTCCAAGGAAGAGGACTCATAAGGGGTCAGACTGAACTAATGGAAGGGCCTCTCCCTGAAGAATGCTATCTGAGCCTGAGCTGGGCTTGGTCCTGATGACAAATGACCAGGAGGGGCAGAATGTCTCCTTTTCTCAAATGGTTTATCACTGTCCAAAAGCTCCTGGGAACTGCCCCACTGATGTCTAGAATGTGTGCTCCTATCTCAGATGGAACCCTGACCAGGTTGACACTTTTTTGCACCACACACGAGTTAGCATCCTAATAGAGTGTCATTGCATAGCCTTCCATTTGCTTGCAAGTGCAGGTGTCCACAAGTGATGGCGATAGGTGTAACCTCATCCTCAGCATTTTTCCAAGGGTTAGCAACACAAAGCATGCTGCCTAGCTGAAAGAGCACCAGGTCCACAGCAGCACCCACAGGGATGGGACTGTGTGTGACTTTCCTATGGAGACCCTGACACAGATTCCTTTAAGAAAATAGCAGAGCCAGAACTAGGGGAGCTTCATATCTGTCTCTTTGCCTTGCCTAATTATAGTTTGGCAGTCATGAATTTCTTCCATTCTTCTTTGACATGGACAGACCTTATTTTACCATTAAATTTGATAGATAGTTTTGCAGGGTATCTCAATCTGTGTTGGAAGCTATTTTCTTTCATATCTAAAGTACTTCACTCCAAGCTCTTCCTGATTTGATGAATTGTGTTGAGAAATCTGCTGTGATTCTGATGGGCTTTCCATTATATGTGGTCAATTTATTTTCTCTAACAGCTTTTAATCATCTATTCTTTTGCTTAATTTCTGGGATCTTGATTTTTATGTGTCTACATGTAGATTCATTTGATTATGGCTACTTGGAGTTCTATATGCCTCACATAATTGTGTGTTAGATTATTTTCCCACACTTGGGAAAATGTTCTACCACTATTTATGCAGTCTATTTATGCAGTCTATTTGTGCTCAAACCTGCTGTTTCACTCACACTAATTAATATTGCATTGTTTTTCATTGCAATGTCTTCTAGCTCTTCAATTTTATTGCCTGATTCATTGTTATTTTTAAGATATCTTTCCTTTCATGCACACTAGCAGCAGTGCTGTCTTCAACGTCTGCAAGTCTAAAGTTTTCATCAAGAGGTTTTTACCAGCTTTCAGTGGAATTCTTAATTTCTTGGATATTTGTTTGAGCCTGCTTTATGCATTCTAATTCTTTCCTATATTTTCATGCACAATTTCCATCACTTTTCTATTTTCTTTATTTTAAAGTTTTAAAATATTTATTTGTTGGATGCAGGTTCTCATAATGCATCTCAGACTCAGTGATTCTCCTGTCTCAGCGTCCCAAGCACTGGGATGTTAGATGTGCACCAACACACCTGGTTCTGAGGCTGGTATGATATGCCCACAGTTCCATGGCTGGCACAGCATGTAGTCCTGGTTGTCAAACCTGTTTCCTGGTACTTGCCAGGCATGTGCTTAGACCACTGAACTATCTTACCATCCCCTCTCCTTTTCATTTAATCTGTGTTTTCCTTAGATGTGCTCAGCAATTCTTTCATGTTTGTTGACACTTCTTTTTCTACCTAAGATATTATTTTAGATCTAATTTCTCCTATACCCTGATGCATTTTTTTCTTTACCTCAGTTGGTAATATTTCAGAAATTTCAAGTTTGTGACTTCAAAGTTATTTTATATTCTTGTCCCCTGGACTTGTTATACAGGGTCTGGAGGTCTCAAAGTGCATTTTGTTATTTTATTTAACATTTTTAAATCTCCCATGTTCATCTGCATTTAGCAGCAATGGGAGGGTATAGAGCACTGGTATGAAAGTTTCCCGTAACAGTAATGACACAGGGTAGGATCAGCAAATCTCCCAGTGTGTTGTGGTCATCGTGGCTTGCACCACAGTGATAAGAGTTGAACTGCAACTCAGGCACGCTACCAGGATAATGAGGGCAGGCCAAAGCTGTACAATTCTCTTGTCATGGGGGCAGGCCATTTATTTTAAGGAGTGAAAAGGAAAACCTCAAAGTCTTCTTTCACCCTTTTGATTCTTACAGAATATAGGGATATAATGTTAAATAACAAATAAGATACTCAGAGTACTTTAAAATATTCAAGGAAATACAGTTTTGCCTTACATCCAAAAATGAGAGAACCAATTTAGAATCTCAAGGTGGGGATTCTAACTGACACATATATGTTTAGTGATAAACCTATAATTATAGAAAAAGTATTATAACTGAGTACATTACATACATCTAATATTGCACTTTGATTAAATACAAATAATTTTCCATATGCTCTATGTTATCTTTACTGTTCATTTGCCTATCAATGCTTTTGAATAACTTCTGAAGACATTGGTAGTTGCTTTATTAATGATTTCAGAATCATTAATCATTAATCATCAACTTCATAATTACTTTTAGTTTTGACTTAGTAAACTACTCTGGCTCTTAGAAGAATGAAGGCTATAGGCTGAGATAGAGCTTACAAAAAAGCCTTAACAATTGATCATGCAAAATTTATATATGTTTTAGCCTAATATATGCATCTCGGTGCTCTTCCATTCTCTGTCAGCTGATTAACCTTGAATTCAAATAATAGAGGTTGAGGTGGGGTATGTGCAAATTGGAAAGGAATTCGGGATGACCTGCTATGCTGAAAATCAAAATAACTAAAGCCATAGCCTCTCTAAATTTGAGACTTGATGCTTCCCAAGAACAATCTTAAGAAAGTTTAAATGTTACAGAGGCAGTTTTCTCATGTGGAAAATATCTTCCTTTGCCCAGAAGTCTATTCAGGTTACCTCCTTGTGCCAGCCTAAATAGGTGAGGATATTCCAGGAAGACAGACTATATGATTAAAAGACACATCTGCATCTGACTGCCAAAATACACAATCTTATATGCATAAATATTTAAAAACCAGCCATTCCCTACCAGGGACAAAATAAAGTCACCCCTAAAGTATGGGAATAAAGAACGCATATAACATAGTCAGCCTTCTAGGCAGACCGATCTTTAGGGATGTGTCAAACATTCATCAACTAAAAGCATGCTCAACAAATTCCCTCAATCCCAGAGCAATTATCCTATAAAAGGTGGACATGCTAACAATAAAGAGCTTTAGGATGGCTGTATCAAAATCACTCTCAAGAAGCCCTAAATAAATCCTTAGATGGGGTCTCATGCTGATTGGTATAATAGTCTCTTTTGAGGACATACCTCTCTTTTCTTTGAAAGTGGATGTTTACACTGAAACAGGCCATGACTATGATTGAAAGAAAGAAGGCAGTTGAAAAGAAGGGATAAGAAGCAAAGAGAAGTAAGCAGATGGGAGGAAAAAGTGTACAGGAGGGGTAAGAATATAAATTCAATACAGAGCAGTATGATGAATGACACTGTTCCTCATTTTGCTTACCCTGTAACTGTGATGTCAGTTTGCCTCCTGACACCCGAGAGATGCCATCTTTCCCTGGGCTAGGAGTAGTTGATATTGTAGAAATGACCATCTTTCAGGTCCTACATAAAGCTGATCATGTCTATTTGGCTTTTGTTTTGGTTCTAAAAATATGTTTCCTGGAAGTTAACACTTACCACTTCCCCCGGCTTACAACTGTCAGACCCTAGAGATGGTCCAGAGCCAGCTCTCCTTTCACTCCCTGCTAGAATCTCTAGACAGCAGGTTCTGAGGAATTGGCCTTCACTGAGAAGCCAGCAGAATCTGGAGCACCTCAGGGCCACGAAGATAGATGGATAAGGAGTTAGAGCAGAGTGGTCTAGGATAATGTCTCCTATAGAAAAAGGTTAGTGGAATTTCTGAAGCTTCAGTTTTCTATTCTCTTCAGAAGAATTAAAGATGTCCCCTCCTGCAAGTCACAGGAACTGGTCCTCCATTGTGGAGGACCACCTGAATAATACTCTTTGAAAGAAGAGTAATTATCTCTATTTTGGATGAACATGGTGATATTTCCATGTATTGTCATCCACAGAGCTGGCTATAACTTGTCCTTATCCCTGCAATTGGCATTGAGGAATGCACTTTGAAACATCCAATGTGCTGTTTTTAGTCTTTGAAGAGAGCAGTTGTGTTTCCCCATAACCCCATCCATTGTTCCTTTATGTGCGCCATTAGGTCACAGTCTTAAGAGTCCAAGCTCCACACTCTATGCTAGGTGTACCGATTGATACAACTTGAGAAGTTTAAAAGTTTAATTCAGTGACTCAGAAGAGAACCAAGATTCTTAGTTTGTAAACATCCTCATCCTGAGCAAGAGGAAGGCATGGACATTGTGTGATTTTTTCATCCCCAGCCCCAGGGTAGTTTGTTTACAACATAAGGAGGAGAAAGAAGCTTGCTAGAAGCCACAGCTGATGCTGTTCCCTTTTCATTTCACTGTTCTTGTTGCCATGATCTGCTGCTCTCTGCCATGTGCCAATATTCCTTGGAGTTAGCTGAATATGATCTGAAACTTCCACAAACTTTGGACTAAATAAATTTTCCTTCCTTAATTTTGGGTGTAAGGTATTTTGTCCCAACGAAGAGTAAAAAGTAACTAAGACTCTTGGAAGTATATTATGAATTGCTGGGTCTTGAAGTATTGCCTCTTCCTGGAGTTTTCCACAACAACTCACAACACTTCATAGGCCAGGATTTCAGTTATATCCTGCTTCATGGGGCGCTAGTGCAGAAGCTATCATAACTTGAGGATCTCAACTGCCACCAGCAAGAATAAAAGTGAAAGTGTATGTGTTGTGTGTTGGGAAGCCACAGTTCCTCAAACTGCACCCACTCTTTTTTGTCTTATTTTTTTTTTAATTTTTTAGTTTTTATTCATTTTAATAAGAAGAAAGCATAGAATAGCAATGAAGCAGTTTCAAAACAGGATTAAAGGAAGTTTACAACAATTAATACACTGCATGTTGCTCTCTTCATAGTAGTTATTCACAGGACAAGATGCAGACATGATATCTTGTCTAAACAACATTAGTAATATTATTCTCAGTGAACTAAAAGAAAGTAGCTGTGCATCTATCTTAACTCATATATATATATATATATATATATATATATATA